>JAXIVJ010001325.1:0-45000 GCA_036785665.1 Chirona hameri | reverse complement strand
GCACATCTGAAAGCAGTTAGACCAAACCTATCGAGATTCCAGTCGGGGACAGCAAGGGCCAATCATGTCCCTTGACAGACAGATCGCAGACTTATGTGATGGGAAGAAAGTTGAGCTCACATCAGTAGGGATCTGCGATCAGTTCCGCCCTCCGTACGCTGGAAATAAACATCCGGACCGTACCCCTGGCCATCAGCCATGGATAGAGCCCTTCATGTAGTGGGAATCCCGTATGGGAATGGGAACGGGACGGGAATGGGTGGGAATAGGCAAACTTTTGGGAAATTAGCGGGTTGGTTCGGGTATGGGACAGACCATATCATTTTTTAGCACCACAAAAAGTTAAATATGCTGAAACGGGTGGGAATGGGAGCCCCATCAATAATGTATTCGGATTGGAACGGGTTTGGTTCTGGCTGAATGGGCTGGAACGGGATAGGGGCTGAAAATGTGTCACATGAAGGGCTCTATGGACACAGGTGCCAGCACGTCGACAACACCAACAACGTCAGGGTCATCACCAGGCACATCCATCCACAACTCACCGCTCACAATAGTCTCGTGCTATCCGATCCAGTTCTAGCCAGCAGGTCACGTCCTGTACCCTCTAGTTGAGTTAACATGCCTAAACTTTAGACCACATGAATTATGACTAGCTTAGGTAGTTTTGTTCATCGACTTATCTTGAAAGCTATCGTATTCTATTTTTTATTTATTTCTATCTTTCCGTTGAGTTTAAAGTTCACTTAAATATAAACCATTGCTCAAGGAGCTTACTGTGTCATTAATGAGGCAACAACTCCGAGACTGACACCAAATGACTGTCCCCACTTACTTCACCCAGAATTGCAAACTCTAGCTTATGGCTGTACAGCTATGACAAGTGACCAGGGGTGGTCAAGTGTTCTGTCCTTATGGATAAGGTCGGGGACAAAACGCTCCTTCTCATGAAGTACTCGGGGGTCAAAATGCCAGCAAAAATCATTACTATGTCATTTCTGTTAAAATTTACTAAGCGATCATGTCCTTAGAAATACTGATCGTCTTGACCACTTCACTTCAGAAATACTGATACTGACCACTTCAGCTGTATTATTCACTTAATCATCATATTCATCACATCAGTATATATGTACATCAGTGTTCGTCACGGGACCACCAACCCCCAGCCCGGCCCGGCCCAGGCCCATGAACACCAAGCCCAGGCCCGGACCAGGCCCGGTCAAATTAATAATATTGAGGCCCAGGCCCGGTCCGGCCCGTTCAGATTAAGCATATAATTATTTTCACAAAAATTGTAATAATTATCCTAGCATATTTACTTGTATACTATAAATGTGAAAGAATGAACCAACTATGCTAACAAAAAACACAGCCACAGCAAGTGTGTTGCTGTGTAAGTGAACTGCTGGTTAAAATATTTTTGAGCTCTGACCTGAGCTTGTGCGACGCGCGCATTACTTCAAATTTGCCAGGCCCAGGCCCATCCAGAGCCCAGTGATTTCCTTAAAGTTGAGGCCCGATCCAGGCCCAGCCCATGGCCCATAGGGCCAGCCCAGCCCATGGCGAACTCTCATGTACATTTACTTTTTATTAGCAGTTGCGTTTCAGCTCTTGATTGACAATAACAATACATTACATTTAAAAAATCCGACGGGAAAAAAATCCGCACGATATATTCAACACGTGGGGTCACTGAACCAAAAATGCACCTGGGTCTTCAAGAATGGCCTATAATAACATGATCCAGAAGGAATTGGGATGATATCATGCGTATCCTCAGAATAGGAAGCATTTGAATATTTCCCCATTGACTTATAATGGGGAGGGCACGAAATTGACCCGACCTTGGGTCACCAATATAAAAAATCCGAAATAAACGAATTGTAGGTACTATTACCCTTATGCAATCTTGTAATACCAAATCAATCGGCCAAGAACTGTGGCTGTGGTACGACCGCACACTTTTTTTTGGAGGTGGGGTCACGTGACCTGGCCTGGTGACCTGACCTGAGATGACCCGTAGTCAATAATTTTATAATATGTGGGCAATTGATGTCTTAACAGCTGGGCCAAAAACGGCGGCGCTGCGCGCAGCCGTTGTTTTGCTATCCTCGAAAAACCTTAAAGGGGTCGTCTAAACGCCCCACCCCGGCACGGCGCGGGAAATCCGGACAGTCGATTCCCCCGGGGGCGGGCCGGGGTGCTAGTGCATTTTCAATGGAGGTGCACTGTCAGGACAGTGGATTTCACTGTCCTGGGCTCTGACCTGACAGGTCACCAGAGGTACACAAACTTGAGGAAAAAAGCAATGGTAAGCTCTTGAAAAAATGCAATCGCTAAACTGCCCTTTTATTTGAGTTCAGGTAAAAAAAATTAGGCTCTAGAGCTCATCAAATGTCAAAAAGGCTATTCAAATTTTTTTATCACGAATTGATTTTTACCTAATAACGACAAGGCAATAATTTTGACGCCATCGTGCTTGTCTCGTCAAAACGCTTCGCCTCATATGCGTGTTGACCAGTTCAGGTCAACTTATAAATGTGACATCAGGTCAAGGTCAAGTGGTGGTGACCCAAGTAGGTCATGTTGCATATGGGAAGACGTGCCGTGACGAGATAAACACATTGGTGTCGGTGTCACTTTTGTATCATCATTATGTCCAGAGTTATTAACATACAACTGTTGGTGACGTCAGATGACCTCGGCTGACCCTGTAGGGGTCACTGAACAAAAATGGCACTTAGGTCATCAATAATTGTATATAATAACATGATCAAGAAGGAATTAGACTGCTATCTTGCGTCTCCTTAGAAGAAGAAAGCATTTGAATATTTCCCCTTAGACTTATAATGGGGAGGTCACGAAATTAAAGGGACACTCCCACCTTCCCAAAAGTTGTAAAATGTACGCTGCTTGTGGTTCAAAATATGAAGTAATTTCTGGCAAACACGATTATGACATTTGTTTCTCGCAAACAGTGCTCAATTTAATAAAAAGTTAAGTTTTAATATTTGGGTTGATGACGTCATATTGAGCTCTAGAGAGCTATACAGAAATCTTTTACGCTGCCAAAATATGGCACAATGATTTCGAGACAATTCTGGCGCTTTTAATACAAAACAAACCAATTACCAAACCATTTGAAACACGCAAATATTTCCAAGTCTAACATTAAAACAAGTCGACTATCATCACCATTTGGTAAAGAGAGGTGACGTCATCGGCTTTAGATCCCTATTCAAATACACGTGGGGTTTATTCGTTACAATTGTCAAGACCAAGCTCGAATTTCTTTTTTATTAGGCCTATAATAATAATAATAATAATAACGTTTATTTCGCACCAGCGTTGGTACATATCTTTGCAGCGCACACAATGGGAAGGAGATAGTACACAAGACAGACACAACAAAACACAAGTCATACACTAGCCAGGGTCAATGCCCCTCAGCAACTCATGGTGGTCTTGGTTCCGCTGTGCAACGATCCGATTCAGGTGGGACGCAAAAAGGTTGACAATGTCATTTTTTCCTGCTGCTGGGAGGTTAAGGGCCATTAGGTCATACTCCCGTCTAATATGAAGATGCGTTTTTGCTACGATGCCATTATGGCCTATGACACTTACACACAGGGTTTTTATAATACTATTTTCACTAGAATGAAGCCTCTTGTAAAACAAAAGTTGTCTGCTAGCAACTAGCATAGGACAGGGAAGAAGCTTGAGGGACTTACATAGAACATGATTTCTGGTCCACACTGGCATCTTTACTAATTTCTTGATACATGAGTGATATGCCACACACAGTTCACGGAAGGCCTTCTTATCCCTGAGTGTGTCCCACAGCTCACAGCCATACATGTTCATACAGAAGGCTTTAAAGAGCTTGATCACAATGTCCTTGTTGGCATGGCCAACCCTAGCACAGATCATATTTGCACTATAATACATCAATCGCTTTACCCTGCGAATGTCCCCTCTGTCACTGATATCGGTGGCCAATATGTGACCCAGATATTTAAATTGATTGACCCAGGCCAGCTTGTGACCATTCAAAGAGATAACTGGGGTCTGTGAACTAGTCAGATGTGAGGATACATGTGGTCGTTGAGGATTGAATAGCATACAGACAGTCTTTTTTACATTGAATTTGATATCCCTTCACAAAGCAAATGTTTCACACGTATTAACTAGCTCTTTCAGACCTGCCCTAGTGGGCGAAAGTAGCACAATGTCGTCGGCATAGGCAAGCACATTTACAGAACATTCACCAATCCTAGCGGTGACATCCGCAAGTTACATATAAGGTCATCAATATACACATTGAACAGCAGGGGCGAGAGGTTGCCACCTTGACGCACACCATTTTCTACAGAGAAGGGATCAGAGGAACTGTTATCCCATTTCACTCCCATCGTTTGGTTCCTGTACCAGCTCAGTAGAAGTTTCAGGTAGGATGAGGGAGCTCCTCTTTCAGACAGTATCTGAAAGAGCTTTGAATGACAGACTCTATCAAATGCTTTACTTGCATCAAGAAAGCAGGCATATACTGGACTGCCCAACTTAGTATAGTGATTAATTGTTTCTTTGAGTACATAAGTAGCAAGAGTGGTGGAATGTCCTGTCTTAAACCCAAATTGAGCATCACTTGTAAATAAGAAGGGTTCCAGCCTCTCAATCAGAATGAGTTCTAGTACTTTTGACAGTGTCGTAGAAAGAGCTATAGCCCTGTAATTTGATTTGTCATCTAGCAGACCACCTTTATCCTTAATCAAAGGAACTAGCAATGAATAGACCAGGCCATCAGGCAGATTTGAGTGGTTAATCATGGTATTGAATAGGATCGCAATGATGGAAAGCATGTCAGGTTGCAAATGTAGCAGATGGTCAGTAGACATATGGTCCCACCCTGCAGACTTCCCACTTTTTAGCTTAGCCACTGCACAGCTCACATCCTCTGTAGTAATGGTAGGAGTACAGGGGGATGGGACACTCTTAAGCTGATTTAGCATTGCACAGTCACTGCTGCAGCTATTATCATTGAACAATGCTTGAAAATGGTGCTTCCACATATTTGAAATATTGGTGTTCCCTGTAATGCTACCAAAACTAGGGGGAGGGGGATACTACCGCCCATTTGCTGCTTCACCATGGTCCAGAAGCGATTGGGTTCCTGATTATGCAAAGACATAGCTAGCTTGTTTGCGTTTAGCCTTTTCTGTTTCCTTCTACAACTCCTTAACGCATATTTGAATGACAGTCTAGTCTGCCTCATCTGCAGAGCCACATGACCCTCTTTGGGTGAGCCACATGACCTCCAGTACAGGAATGCCTTTCGGGCCAATTCATGCAACAGTTTTACAGAGTGATTCCATCCAGGAACAGATTTAGGGTGATTATTGTGATGCACCCGCTTTTGCACAATACAGTGAGTCCCACTGAAAGTGATGGCATCTGTTAAAGCTTTATAACAGTTTGATAGTTTGGCTAAGTGTGAGCCCTGCTCACAATTTGTACTACACATGGTTCTAAGCTCACTGATGATTAAGTGGAAAAGTGGGCCTAGCTCCCCATGAATTGAATGATTGTATGCAATCACATCTTGCGCATTTGCAGAGCTCCAGCAAGGTTTTGACAACTTTTGGATAACTGGCTCATGGGACACAAGTACAGTAGGTTGTAAAATAAACTCCATTACTAATGGCATATGGTCAGTAACACTAATATCATAGTTCACAAATATACTTTGGATGGCGGAGTGCAGACTAGGACTGCAAATGCAGTGATCCAGCCATGATGTAGACCCATGAGCAGCACTGACAAAAGTGTACGTGTTTCTTGAGGGGCCTATGATATTTAGATCAGATAAGAGGAGGTCATTTTCTGAACAAAATTCTGTGAGTTCAGTAAAGAAGGTTGAACCATGACTGTTGGCATTGAAATCACCAATTATACCAAAGTAGTTTGTTTTTGTACCAATAGCATCAAGTGTGCAAGCAAGCTATCCAAGATACATGCAGAATTGGTCCTGGCTCTCCAAATCTCTATAGTCTGTTGGAAGATACACATTAAGTAATGACACTGTACCCAAATTTGTCAATATGTCAATTTCCATCACCCGTTTGTTTATAGTATTTACTTTTGTACTGGATTGTAATGTCTTCTTCCATAAGATAGCTACACCGCCAAAAGGTCTGCCGTTTAAAAGTGCACTAGAGGAGTCACACACGCAGAGATTCCTTGACCAAGGAAGTCTTTGTGAATGTTGCTCAATATATGTAATTCAAATTTAGCTAGCCAGGTTTCTTGTAAAAAACACTATGTCATGCATGTCACAGATTGAATGCACCTCAGACAATGAGCTTGTCAGGGAGTGACAGTTAAAGGAGCAGATTTTGAGCATGTTTGAAGAGGTGAGGGAACACAAACACTACACTACACTAAACACATGACACATTACCCACACTGGCACTGCGTGCTATCTGCTTTAGGGTGCTTACAGGTTTGGCTGCACTCTTAGCCACCTTAGGTTGGTAGTACCTTTTGATGGATACATGGGTAGGCCACTTATCAGGAAGAAGGATCAGGTTAACTTCCTCAGCTGGTACAGTAACCTTAAATCCTTTGTACCCATAGGTTGAAGCACAGTGATGAATTTCTTCAACACTTGCCTTGCCACTACCACTAAGTAGCCAGTTCACATGCGACTCTACAGCTTCACTGGTAGTGTCCGGGTCAAGCCTCCCAACAAAGAGGTAGAATTTCCTTGGTGGAGCAGCAACACCCCTAAGCAGAGTAGAGGAGTTCATCCCCGTCACCCCCATCTTCCTGCGACTGTTTGGCTTTTTTGCCTTGGCAACTAGTGTGAAGCCATCATCGTCCACAATGCGAGGCTGCTGCTGCACCTGAGTTTTCTCATGCTGCACCTGTTGGCACTGCTGCTGTTGATGTTGGTGCGCCTGTTGTTGCTGCTGGATCTGTTGTGGCTGTTGGGGTACTTCCCCACGTGGCACTGCTTGAGCTGGTTTTGGTGGCAAGGCAGCCACACTGGCCCACTGTGGTGGAGGGGCTTGATTTGTGTGTGAGCCCACACAGGTTTTGGTGGACGTCTCTTGCAGAGATTGCACAGCTTCTTTAAGAGTGCCCATGTCAGCCTGCATCTGGGAGAGCTGGCCTAGAAGGACTGAGATGTCCATATTTTCCGGATTGGTAGGGGGGATGTTGCCTAAGTCAATGGCACAGAACTTGGGCATGGCAGTGCCCTCCCTGTCACAAACCTGGAGTGCTTTCATAATATCTTCACAGTCTGCCCTCTCTTTTGAGCAGGTTCCAGTGTTTTTTCGCTTGATGTGTCGCAAGTCACGGCGGTCACCATGCTCCACAGCGACGACCGACTCCCACAGGAGATCCTTGGCCTCTTGGATTGTATCACCATTGTAGAAATCCACACAGCTCTTGACAAGAGTCTCAAATGGTACAGAGTTGGCCTTGTTCACTGCAAAACACAGTTTTCCTAGATTAAGGTTCGGTGGATACGAAAGTACTCTCAGACGTGCTTAGGTGGACTTCATTTTTGTATGTGGACATGAAATGTCCACTTAAAATAACGGAATATTCGTGCGCTTGAGTGGACAGCTTTCACGAATCACGCGCTTCATTTTTAAGTGGACACGACGGGATGTCCACCCACGCATCATAAACTTACCGCGGCAGCTTTTTTAGCCAGTTGTAGTTCCTCATTCAACCACCACGTGGCGGGATGATCGAATTTGCGGACTTGGCGGTTACCATGGCAACTAACCAAGCCGCGTCAGCTGATAACGCGCGTCGCCACCCGCGACTTGTGTGCAATTGCGTTTCGGGCAGCGGTGAAGCGAAGAGAGTGCGAAGTGCAGTGGTAGAAAAGTGTGAACTGGTGCATCATTGATCATAAAGAGAAAGGTCAGTTATTGATGAAACCATAATTGAACGGTGGATATAGTTACCAAAGCTTTACCAATGTTTTTAGACTTGGATTTCGATTTCCGATATGGACATGAAAGGCAACTTATCAGTGGTGGTGGCAAGTGTTCGTTTTTTACCAGTGCTGGGGCTTATTAACCAGTTCCGACACGCATTTTTGCTGCTTTACCACAAGCTTACAGGGCCTATTTTAAGGGAAAATCACGAAGGGGGGGGGGGCAAGATAAGATCCAAACATAGCACACAAAGGCAAAAACACGTAAGCATGACTCTGATGGAAAATGCCACCAGAATTTGAAATGTGTGTGTTAACCCGCCATTGGCTGGGGAGGGGGCGTTTTTCGCCCCCCTGACGAACTTTCGCAATATCTCGAAAACCAATAGCGCTATCGACGTGAAACTTCGGGTACCATCTCCTACATCAATTGTACGTCTTATGTGTAAACATGAAGCAATTTCGTCGAAAAAATCGAGATATGGCGAATTTAGTGACGTCACTACACACGCATTTGACGAAAAAAAATCAGCCAAGCTTTAACAGACCGTGTACAAATGCCATATTATGAGCAAAATGCGATACAAAAACGTCAAAAGATAGTGGATGGCAAGAGCTAAAAAATGGCTTCCTCGGAATTATGAACATTTAGTTTTTTTTTACCCAGAAATGGAAACCAAAAATAAATACAAAATGCCCTCAAAATCAACATTTTCTAACATTAAACAAAAACTGAATATATGTTGGAGAACTATGTGTAAAATACCCAAACCAAATTTAAAAGCAATATCTTTATTTTTGACTGACGTATGGCTCCGGGTTCCCTAAGTATGAGTAACTCATGACGTCATATTTTTAATTGCGTTTGTTATGGATTTAGTCACCAGATACAGACAAATAAATTCCAGCACTGTATTTCTGAGACAAAATTGGTCTAGAAACATGCGTTTTTATTTAGATTTATCAATATGTTTTGACCTTATGTGACCTGACCTTGACTTGAGCTCGACATTAACCTTACTTAAATGAGGTCAGATGGTAAAATGACTATCACTATCGAATTATGCATGTAACATAACTCATAAAGCATATGTTGCATGTCTCGTATATATTTTGCGCATAGTGACCTTTTGTGACTTGTCCTTGACTTTGATCTTTGCCAACAATCTCACTTTAGCTCATGCGGGATGTGTACGATACCTTTGAGAGCACTCTGAGTGATCATGTTCTCAATCGAAGGCTTTGGATGGAAAGTATGGTCCATGCATTCAAATACCTCGATTATGACCTTTGACCTGACCGTGACCTAACATGTGACCTCAATTTGCAATTTTAGAGTATGCTTTGTATTTGTCTCATTGAGAGCTTTCGAATGCCGCCTTGCGTGTCTCGTTGCGATCATTGGTTCGAAGAAAAACCAAGAGGGGGGAAATCCCCCCCTTCCCCCCAGCCACTGGAAGGAGTCTGGAAACACCAGCCAATGCCGGGTTAACCGTTTTTTTTGCCTAACAACTCACGCCATACCATAGGCTTATTAACCAGTTCCGACAGAGACTTGTATTTTGTATTACATTGTATTGTTGGCACATTGTATTTTGTATTACTACAACGTACTCCTTTCTGTACTTGCACCTTTAACATAACTAAGTCCAATTACAATGTCCAAGGTCATTTGTTTTTCCGTAATACTGCGTCAAATGTAATGCTTTGATTGAATAGGAACTACGGCTTCAATATTCAACAGTGGATCCAGCGAGCCAGTCGAGCCAGAACCCCAAAAAGACTGGAATGGTCCGAAAATTGACCTTTCCTAATTAAAAACCAATTATTTTCAAAAATTTACGTTTATACTTCAAAAATTACACGAAATAAAATGTCAAGTATTGCTCAACTTACCCCATTATTGTTGTAATTTGATCCAACTCGTGCGGCAGGTTGAGCACATTGGGCATGCAGAGAATGAAAATACCGAAGGTTGATTACTCCAATGTCTTAAGTGTATGGAAATGTTCAATGTTCAATGTTCACCAGATCCATACATTGGCATCGCCATGATTTTTAGGTTGTTGCGCGTGTTAGTCTGTGTGGCAAACGTTAACACGCGCAACAACAGGGGGCGAATATTCTCCCCCTCTTAGGTTTTTCGGAAATAGTGGGAAACGACGGCGTTTCGCACCGCCATTTTTGGCAGAACTGTTTGCTTATCCGTTGCCAAAATCCTGTAATTGTTTACCTCGGGTCTCCTCAGGTCAAGTCTAGTGATCCCATCTAAAAATATAAGGTCGTGCCGTAGCCAGATTGTTTAACCGATCAGTTGGAATCTTACAGGATTTAATCAGGTCACAAATACCAACAATTCTGCTATTTCCGATAATTTTTATATCGATGACCTAAGGCAAGGTAGATTTTGTGACCTCTCAATTTTAGGTCATTGGGGCAACATGAAAATGCATATAAATCTCCAGGAAATGGCTACATTTTCCCAATGTTCACCAGACTCACGAATCTTTTGCAAAATACAAAGATCCATGTGACATTTTTGGCCTGCGACCTCCACGAGGTAAAATCTATTGACCCAGAGGTCATGCGTCGTGTTTCTTCCATAACTTTGTACCGAACCAGTAAGGCGCCGTAGTTGGCGATGAACGAGCGAATGCGAAGTAAATGTACCTATGGTGAATTTCAATTCGATCGGGCAAGTAGTTTCTGAGGTACGGGGACAAAAAAGGGGTGCGCACGTGCGTACGTGCAGAGGCACCCCACCCCTGACTTGTTGGAAAGTGGCGGCTGAGAGATCCATAACCACACACCAAATTTCCACACAATCGGCCAACCCGTTGCGGAGCTTTTGCGACAAAACACCTTTCTACACCCCTCACGCGGCACGTGCCACGCGCAGTGGTAGTTACTCACGTGAGTCGGCTCTGGTCTCAAACAGGGTAGGGGGATGGGACTACTCAGCAAAGAAGCCCACTTGTCAATCGGACGTGCTGTTGCAGAGATATTTGCTTCTCAAAAGCGTCGCCACGGGCCGGGCCGGGCCGGCCGCTCATATTCAGATTCTTCCCTTATATACTCCACGGAAGGAACATTATTGAAATATCTCCCCTATCCCAACCATGGGCGTCGCCACCTGAGGGGCCAGGGGGCCGGCCCCCCAAGATCCCTCCGGACCCCAAGATTAGCAGGACTTTAATATTAACATTATGGGAGTGTGGGAGAGGGGGGGGGGGTGGCAACCACCTGGTTGCCCCTCCCCCTCCCCCACACACCCCACCCCACACTCACGCGAAATTTTGTGGCAACGTTCCTTGTCCAACAATCCCCGATCTCCCCTACTCTGCCGTTAATCAGCAATTGTTTAAATGGTACCTATTGAAATTAATGTTATTGCGGAAATAATTTAAAGATACTAATTTTGGCTGGGAAATAGTAAAACTTAGAAATATCATAGAATTTATCATTGGATTTTTATAAATTTATCACCAAGTAAGTATATTGTATTTTAATTTAATACTATCAAGCGAAAAATGGCATAAAATTACTGAAATCAGGGTGGACAAAATGTCTTGACTGGGGGGGGGGGGGGGGTGGGGGCATTTGCCCCTCCCCGTTAACATGTTAAAATAGGCCCTGCAAGCTTAACCATTAAATTTTAGGCATACATTATCAGTGCAGGAAGAGCTGTTTTAGGAATATAAGTTGGCACATGGTAGGTACCCTATCCACATTTTATTTAGGTAAATAGTTAAGTAGGGCAGGTGCATACCTACATGCAAGGCATACAGGCCGCCTGGACAAATTTGTGTCAAGTGTACCGATGTATTCCGCACCCAAGCTCCAAAGCAATCCTAGGATCCTGGTTCTTACTGTTCAGGTATCGTATACCCGAGTGTGTGTTGGGACAATTTGAAGCACAAATTAACGACCTTAAATGATTATGGTCATTGTGTAGGGGGTAAGAAACTTGTGTTATATGCGAGGCTACTGGTGAGTTCGCAAGTCACACTAAATGTCATTTGCGCTGCAATTAGTGCAATTATTAGGGAACTATTCACCTTGTTTTTTGTTTAACACGCGCACGGCCTGTGTGTGTGTGTGTGTGGGGGGGGTGATTTCCGCCCCCCCCCCCCCCCGGTTTTCCTGAATAGCGGAAAAACGGCGGCGCGCAGCGCCGCCAAATTTGACACAGCTGCTTGGGCATCAACCACCCCCCCCCCGCCCCTCCACCAGTCTCGCCCCTTCAAATCACCTTACTCTACCTGCATAAAAGAAGGCTAATCCCACGAGTATTTATGAACTAATCCCTTCTCTGTAAAGTATTTATCTAATCTAATTTTGAAGGAAGCAAGTGTCACTGCATCAGCGACATCCCCTGGTAGCATATTCCAATGCCCTACAACCCTTCTACTGAAAAATGACTGTCGTAGCCTAGTCCTACTTTGTTTCATAATGAGTTTATGCTGATGACCTCTACCTCGATTTTCCCTATTGAACTCAAACATACCCTTTAAATATCCAGAATGCTGACTATTTACAAATTTGAAGACTTCAATTAGATCTCCTCTTAGCCTTCTATATCTAAGTGAAAACATACCCAATTTCTTTAATCTATCTTCATAAGGTAAACTACCAAGACAATTAACCATTTTTGTTGCCCTTTTTTGAACTCTTTCTCAAAACCAGCGATCTTTCTCATATGTTGGAGACCAGGCTTGTACACAATACTCCAAATGTGGTCTAACGTATGCACAATACAGTTTTGTTATTACCTTTTCACTCTTGAAGGAAACATTTCTGTTAATGGCCCCTAGCCTTCTAAGTGCCTTTTTCCTAGCTTCTACAACCTGGTCTGACGCTGATAGTCTATTGTTTACCACGACACCTAAATCTCTTTCCTTTTCAATCTGCTCCATTTTCTGCCCACCCATTTCATACCTATGTTTACTGCTAACCCGTCCAGCGTGCAAAATCTTACATTTACTCAAATTGAATTTCATCTGCCATGCTTCAGACCACTCAACTAGCTTGTCCAGATCTGATTGAAAAACATCCTGATCATGTTTTCCTCTAATAATCCTGACAACTTTTAGATCGTCTGCAAATTTCAAGACTTTGCTGTCTATACTGTTCTCAATTGCATTCACAAATATTATAAAAAGCAATGGGCCCAGGACTGAGCCCTGTGGAACCCCACTGAGAACCTCCTTCCATTGTGATTGGCACCCATTCAATATAACCCTTTGCTGGCGTCCTGAAAGCCACATTTCTATCCAATCCAGAATCTTGCCCCTGATCCCATTAATTTTAAGTTGCAACCCCAGTCTTGTTTGGGGGACTTTGTCAAATGCTTTACTGAAATCAAGAAAAGCTACATCTAGCTGTTTACCCTGATCAAAGCTATCTGTTGCAACATCCAAAAACTCCAGAAGATTAGTTAAACAAGAACGGCCCTTCCTAAAGCCATGCTGTGTATCCTTGATGAGTTCATTTTGCTCCAAGAATTCAACAATCTTATCTTTGATGATTGATTCAAGCACCTTGGAGACTAATGAGGTCAGACTAACCGGTCTATAGTTTTCCTCTTTACTTCTATCTCCCTTTTTATGAATAGGAACAACATTTGCTCTTTTCCAATCAAGTGGAATTTTACTATCTGCGAGTGATTTATAAAATATTATGGCTAATGGAACCGACAACACCCTTTCAGATTCTCTTAAAAGTCTAGCATGGATTTCATCAGGTCCTTCTGCCTTGTTAGGCCTTACTTTCTTTAGATATTCTAGAACAAGTTCACTACTTATGCCACCTAGCTCTCCTATAGTCTCCTCTGTTTCTGGCTCAGGCTGAAGTGCTGCAATACTACTCTGGTCCTCGATAGTAAAGACAGATTGAAACTGATCATTAAGCACTTCAACCATTTCACTGTCCTTGCTAACTAACACATCATCTACCTTAAATGGACCTATATTTTTGGAAACTGTACTGAACTTATAAAAACTGAAGAACTTCTTACTATCTGCATTACAATGTCTAGCTAAATCAAGTTCCTTTGCCCTTTTAGCTGCTCTGACCTTTTTCTTAACTGAATTTCTTGCATTCTGGTAGGCCTTCTGATTTGTATCTAGTGAAGATCCCTTCAAAATGCCAAATGCACTTCTTTTAGCTTGTATAGCACTCCTTACTTCTGGGGTAAGCCAAACTGGTTTGCCCTTGGTTCTGTTACGTTTGTGCCTGAGGGGTATATGCCGATTCTGAATTTGGCTTAATCTAGCTTTGAAAACATTCCAGGCCTCACATGCATCTAAACCTGCCAACTCAACGTTCCATTTTATCTGTGCGAGGTCATTTCTAATACCATCAAAATCAGCCCGGCTGAAGTTTGGAACCATAATAAGGTTATCTTTGGGCCTCATTTCTGATGAGATATTGAATTTAACCATATTGTGATCACTGGTTCCTAGACCTTCACAAATACTTATGTCACTAACTAGATCACTGTTGTCTGAGAATACAAGGTCTAGAATGGAGCAATGTCTGGTTGGCTCTGTTACAAACTGATGCATGAAAAGCTCCTCTTCAAAGATTTGCCTATACAACCTACACTCATTTGTTTCCTCTGCTATACTTTCGTATCCTCTTAAGTTAAAATCTCCCATAATAAGACACTGAGCCCGAAAGTTCCTACGTATTTCCTCACAAATATCTTGGTCTGTTTCAGCTTGGGAGTTCCTTGGAAGATTCCCTGGTCTGTAAAATGCACCTATCCTCAACCTTCCTCTGTTTCCTGTACCAATTTTAATGTCAAGCCAGATTGATTCTACTTCTTTTACTTTACTAGAATCATCAACTCTAGTAGTGCAGTACAAGCTATTTACATATACAAACACTCCGCCCCCCTGCCGTGATTCTCTGCAGTATGAGAACATGTTATACCCTTGTAACTCGAAATCCTGTAGTCTATCCCTAGTATACCCCTCACTAACCCATGTCTCGGTTACACAAATGATATCAGGCTTTTCAAGGGCAACATAACACTCAAACTCATCAAATTTAGACCTAATACTTTGGGCATTCAGCAACACACATGTGATCTTATACTTTGAGCTGACTCTACTAATTCTGAGGGAATTATGATCTACTGTCCTATTCTGACATAAACTTCTACCAATGCTTACTTCCTGATGCCCTAGTACAAGCGTCCCCGACCCCCCCCCCCCCCCCCTCCTACCTAGTTTCCCTGAATGACACTTCTGTAGGCATCTCCCAAAGCCCTTGCCCCCTCATCCGATAAGTGAAGCCCATCCTTCATATAGTACCTACGCCACTCATAGAACTGATCCCATAAGTCTACATAACTAAGCCCCATAGCTGAACATAAGTTCTGAACTGAGCTGTTCACAGACAGAGCTCTCGAGTACCACTCCTCACTGGCTCCACAGCGAGGGAGGATGCCAGTCACAATGACTGGTTTCCTGGACTCCTTCAACCTCTGCAGCAGGCTCCGGTACTCCGCTACTAATTTGTATTCTTGTTACACTCAGTGTGTCTTTTTGATCTGTCGACGATGTGCGTGGTAAGGCGAACAGGACATAGCACGAAAATACATTGCGGCACATGGCGATAGTACCTATCTATATATAGGTTATGGCAGAAGACCAGTTCAGCAATCACCCCGGTCGCTAGCCACAGAAACAACAGAAATCCGTGCAGGCCGGGATGTCAAAACACTAGCAAGCATTTGCAACCAAAATATCATATCCATTCAGTTCTCACAGGAAATTCAATTCATACAAATTGTATGTGCATGTGGAATTCCGCAACATGGTCGCGAGATTGTGTGAAAGGTTTTCATAATCTTCACCGTCGTGAATCCCGAATGCTGATGGGAAACTGGTTGCTGAGATACACCTTGCAATGCTCCCACAAATCAGCCATCGTATATCGACGTCAAGCTATCCTAACAAGCCTGCTGCTGGGAGCGCGGACAAATAGCATTGCCCCTGAGAATGAGCCTCTGATTCAGGACTTCTTCCTGCGCCGGGACGGGTCTCGTTTGTTGCGCGTCAGCAGCAGCGTCATCCCTGCCTGGTCGTCCAAGCGTGCTCGCATAACGAGGAAATCAGTCGTTACCTGACTCGAGACACGCACGAGGCCCCCTCTGTCGTCCTTTGTTCAGTGGAGTCAAAGGCCAGTCGGGCGGGGCAACGGCCAATTAGAGAAGCAAAATAGGACGATCTCCGGGACTGCCCAGCTGCACATTGTTCGTGGGTCCTCGGTCGGGACTATCCGTCGTCATCGTCGTGTCGTCGTCGTCGTTGTCTTTGAGGCTTGGCAGTACAGAAGCGGTCTGCTGTCGTACGTCGCTGCATCATCAACTGTGTATACAATCGGACCACTAACAACCTATCTGGAGCCAGTGTTCAGGTGCTGGGAGTATCCGGGAGGCGCCGATGGATGTAGCTTGAGTATCCGGGAGGCGCCGATGGATGGAGTCGCTCCTCTGCTCTGTGCAAAGTGTATCTTGATTCCTCCTAGTCGGTTAATTCCTGCAATACACCGCAGGGCGGAGCCACTAGGGCGCGATGGGGATCGCGACAATAGTCCTGTTTACATAGCACAAAAAACAAATCCACTAAATTTCAGATAAGTTCTGTGTAACGAGACTTTTCAGCTTTTTAATCTAGAAATTCTCTATACACAAAAGGCTTGCTTTAGAAGTCCAAAAGCTATTCCCCAAGCAGGATAATATAGAAAAGAAACATTACATATTTCATTGCTTACATTTTCTAATCAACACCCAAAAAAAGAACACTCCCTGACTCAAAGAAACTTGTTTGAATACAACTATTTTTCGGAGTGTACCGATATTTGTCTGGATGTTCGGTGTTTCGTTCCCGTATTATCCCCAGAATATGCCTGCATATCTTTCAATATGGCAGCGTAACGCAAAGAACAACTGGCGATAGGCTGGCAAATTTTTCCCGATATGTCATAAGCTCCATTCTACATGAAAATTATGTCAGATTTCGCATGCTCTCGACCAATCAGCTCTCAGTGCATCAGAAGAACACTAGGCAAAATCGGCGCATTTTTATCATTACAAATGTAGTAGAGCTTTGTGCAAGGCTATGTGACAAGGCGTTGCCTTTTTTGTGTTTCTTTTTAATGGTTTATTAATTATTATTTATAAAAGTGCGTGCTTCTTATGGTGGGAAAATTCGAAGTATCAAGGTAAGCGATATATGTACATCAGCAGAGGTGAAGGATCAAGTTCATACACTTTTGTATACAGTCACAGACTGGTTATGTATTCAACTTTTTTGGAATGATTCAATCACGATTCTTTGAATGTGTTTGATGGTTATTTTTGCCATGATGAATGAGAATAAGTAAACAGGGATGATCAATAACATGGCAGTAATGTTTATTTATATATATAAAAGGCGAGACAATAAGGAGGCTTTCACCGTTACAGCATCGTCAGATGAAGAAAAAAAATGACATTTGAAAGTTAGTCAAAGTTACACGTGCTCTTTTGTCCAATATAATTTCCTATGCAAGAAGGGTTAGTATTCTAAATCAAACAATATCACATACATTGAACAGCAGTTAAGTTTGGTACATGATGTGTGACGATGCCGTAACGGTGAAAGCTTATGCCTTATTCTCGCCTTTTATATATAAAATAAACATTGCTGCCATGTTATTGATCATCCCTGTTTACTTATAATCCTATTTTTTTATAAAATAAAACAAATATTTCAATCGATTCATGTTTAATTCAACATTTAAATATATGAGGTGAACTAGTCAAATCAATAAAATGGAAACATGCATATATATTATATATGATCATTAAAACATTGTTACATAAATGGTATTTCAGTGTAAATGAATGTAGCCACAGAGACTGCATGTATTTGCACAATTTACCAGTGTACTTGAATCGTTAAATATTTTTGGTTCAATCAGCCTTGATTTGATGCGGGTTTTGATTCAATCACAATTCATGTGCCGAAAGATCTGGTGGTGAATCAATTGTTTTAATTCAATAATTTTGATTGAACGATTCCAATCGATTCAATGCAATCAAATCAAAATAATTCAAATAAATAACCAGTCTGTTAATACAGACATAGGCGTACCCAGGGGGGGGGGGCAAACGGGGCAATTGGCCCCTCCTGAAGATCCGTACGTGCCCCCTTGGCCGTATGAGCCCCTTTGGAAATAGGGCCCGAAGGGCCCTATTTCCAAAAAGTGAACGATTTTCTTCATTTTTTAAAGAGAAAAATGTTGAAAATATGCCCCTCTAAAAATATAGTGGGCCAAATCCGTTTTTTTGTGGGGGTACCTTATGCCCCCCTCATCAAAAATTACCCCCTCCTGGAGTGAATCCTGGGTACTCCACTGAATACAGACCAGGTGTTTCATATATTTGTTTAATGGAAATGCTTGCTTGATTGTGGTTTTATAAAATATAATGCAAAAAAGGTAAATATTTTACAAAAAAGCAGAAGTACGAATCAGAGTTATTTATGTATTTTTCCCTGCAATTAATTTATTAACCAGCTAGATACACACTGGACCATTATAGCACTATACTCACCGTTCCAATCAGTATAAGTGGGCACCAAAGTTAAGAGTACATTTAATGCCTAGGGCTGTACGCTGTGTTGTGCCGTGCCCTGCCGTCCTGCCCTGAATATTGTATGAACCTTTGTTTTTCCATTTTGCTTGCAGAAGATGCTCTGGAAACTGTCACCCCTGTTGAGGGATGGGAGCGCAATCTTCATTGAGGTGACCAGACGCCAAACCACCTACATTAGCACCATGTGCCACATCTGTGCGATTTGTCAATAAAGCTGACTGAAATCAATCAAGCTGTTTTACTGTTGGTGATGCATTATGGTCACCATGCGATGTGCTGTTCGGCAGATTGAGATATGGTGGCAAGATTTGAGTTGTGTGATCAGATCAGGCAACTAGACTCTGCAGCATTTGGGAAGGTGTATCTTGGTCGGGCAGAAACTCAACCAATTTCAAAACTGAAGACGCAAGAGGTTTTCACTTTTCGTCATAACTGTATTTATTGGTACACCCACAAATCATCCACCATTGCATGATGGAGGCCCGGAATCACAAGAATATATAGCCTCAACACCAACCAAATTAGCTCCACACATGTATTCCAAAAATAGGTACCAGCATTTGCGTGAATCTTCTCAATAGCTCCACTGTTGTGAAATTACAAGCAAACTCTTCTCTCGTCTTTCTTGAAATATAAACGCACAATCAAACACACAGTATTTTGTACGATGCCAGTATTTCAGCGATAGGTTTATCTACCAATAAAAAAAAATCAGACAGAAACTCGCTACTCTTATACGGCCAATCGCTACGACAGAAAGACATGGGGTATCATCCCGGGATTCCCCATGTATCGGCGGCACAGATTAGCGATGACGTCACTGGTGCTCTGGTCCAGTCGTGGCCAGCCCCGTCGCCGCAGCTGCGTTTCGAGCGTTTTGCGGTCTTTTGACGGGTGTTGGCGACTGGCAATTTGAAGTCGTCGCGGTTAGATAAGTAAGTTAGGTAGTTAGGTTGCAACTTGCAAATCTATGCTTTTTAAATACTGTGCTTTTTTAAATGCATGTCTTTAATTAAGGCAAAACAATGCCATTTCTCGCCCTCAGCCAGACCGTGGCAGCGTGTGGCCGCCCCCCCCCCTCAGCCGGACCGGGGTAGCGTATGGCCGTCTCCCCCCTCAGCCGGATCGGGGTAGCGTATGGCCGTCTTACCCCTCGTCAGTCCTGCAACCTGCAGCGTATGCCGTCTCGCCCCTCAGCAAGACCGGGGCAGCGTATTGCCGTCCCCCCTCCCTCAGCCGGACCGGGCAGCGTTTAGCCGTCTCACCGCTCAGCCAGACCGGGACAGCATATGGCCGTCTCTCCCCCCCCCCCCTCAGTTGGACCGGGGCAGCGTTTAGCCGTCTCACCTCTAAGCCATACCGGGGCAGCGTTTGGCCGTCTCGTCCCTCAGCCGGACCGGTGCAGTGTATGGCCGTCTCGCCCTCGGCCAGACCGGGGCAGCGTACAACCGTTTCACCCCTCAGCCAGACCGGGTCAGGTGTGGGGGGGGGGGGGCGTCGGGTCGTCAGCGCAAAAATTCGTTGAGTGGAGGGGGTGGTGGGGGGATGGGGGGGGGGGGGGGGGGGCGGGGGCGGCGTCGGGTCGTCAGCGCGAAAATTCGTTGAGCGGGGGGATTTTCGAGTTAAAGTGTCGGATCGTCAGCACGAAAGAAAGAGTCGTTGAGCGGGGAAGAGGGGTAAATCACGCCTTCCCGGAGCAAAAATCACAACCTCTCGGAGCGGTTTGGGGGTGGGGGCAAAAACACGCGTTTGCCTACCGATTTTTCGTTGGGGGGGGGGGGGGGGGAATAGGGCATTGCAAGTCAGATCGTCAAAAATATCTCGAAATAACAGCCTACATCTCATATTTCGATAAAACTACGTGGTGGGGGTTATCTGGGCTGTAGATTCACGCTGTTAACATTCAGCCCCGTCCATCAAATGATTTTCGAGTTAAAGCCTCGGGCAACTTTGTAATGTCCAGCAAAACTCTAATTTTCAGCAGGCAATATCTCCCATCTAAATCATGCGAGTCATATAATGCTATGTATCATCAGAATCATCGGTAACAATAGATTATTATGATATAATCATTTTTGGAAAATTAGAAATTTTTGGAATTTCAACGCGTGATCTCAGGTTAAATCACGTGATTTTATAATGTGGCCATTTAAAATTCGGAATTTTGTCCATGCCAGAATCGACATCTATACCTTCGATGTTTAAAACATTGTGATAGTTTTTTTCTCTAAATATTTTATTTATATTTGTGTATTTTGAAAAATCATGGTCACCAGCACAGCACGTCTCTGGTAATAACTTTGCACGTAATTGTGCTAGAGAGCTCAAATAAACGGCATTATGCTTATCTCGTCGACCTGCTTTCAATGATATATAACATCAGCCCTGTAGTCGCTCTGTGACCTCAAGGTCACGTGACCTGAGGCCACTCGGGGCAGTCCGCGTCAGATCGACCAAACCATAACATCCTACTTCTCGTATTTCGATTATCGGGGGTCATCTGGGCCGTATATTCACGCTGTAAAATTATAAGCCCCGTCCGTCGAACGGTTTTCGAGTTATAGTCTCAGGCATCTCTTTAATGTCGCCCAAAACTTTAATTCTCTTCGGGCGATATCACCCATATACATAATTCGAATTATATAAACCACAGATAAGAGGAGACCTGGATTTGACATGAAATTTTCGGCCTCTTATTTTGGAGCCGAAATTTGAAACGGAGCTGTTAAAGGGAAATAATGACCTTTTCCCACAAAAATGGAGTTAGCACTTGAAATCGCCAGACGAGACCAAAATATATTGTAAATTCATCACATTTTGCATAAAAACCTTCCTACCCAAAGATATTTCAAGTTATAGTTGATAAGCGTTCCACACTTTAAACGATCGGTACTTGCAAGTACTTTTGGTCCTCATCAAACTGCGGGATTTTCCCGTATTGCTTTTTTACGCAATGGAGTGGAAAATATATTGTGCGTTCTGCTTGTTGTGATTATATGCCCGGCGATCTTCTAAAACTAACAGCGATTGGAAAAAGTGGCAATAAAATCGGAAGCTCATCGATGCACATCAACGGCGGCATAGTTAGTGGTTGCGACCCTCAATTTTTGCAAATCGATTCATTTGTTTTCAACATTAGGAGTTTTGTATAATTTGTCTGTGGCTGTATATAACACTATGCTTTATATTATCATGAAAAATAATAATTTTTCCCCAAAAAACTAACAAACAATAACACAAAACTGGCAATTTAATCGGAAGCTCATCGATGCACATCGACGGCGACCTATTTAACGTCGGCGATTTGTTTACAAAGTCATTGTCATGCTTCTCGGCGCACTTAACCATTTGTGGCGAGTTGTTCCTGATCAGTATACCCAAGTCCCGTAGCAAGCTTCGTTAATGACGTCACTGGTGCCATAGTCTTGTGTAGCATTGCAAAATATATCTGATTTTGAGTTGAAAGCTAATTAAAGACTTATTCATTTTTTTAAGTTTGAATTTTCTTGTTAATCATTATTAAAGGTATTTTATCCCTGTATTTCATAGTAGTTGACACTTCAGAAACTTATGACGTAATAATATTGTATCCAATATGCATTTCTCTCGCCTTTTGCTATTGTAGCGCAGTGCCGAGTGCTTTGCGAATACTTGCTTGAATGGGGTTCCAATCATTCCGCCCTTATTTCATTCGAGTTGGTATAGTTTGCATGTTGTTGTTATTCATGACTTATACTGATACTCAGTCATGCATCACGGATGCTTCACGGATTGCTTCACGGATCAGTTTGATCGGAAACGTCACAGAGCCTCCAAAAATGCCGCACTCGATGTAAACAATGGTAGGGAAGGACGAATTTGTCAATGACCTTCATGAAGTACACAAAGTACTTGTTTTTTTTTCTTCTCCAAACTTACAACTTTGAATTTGGGAATAATTGTATTTAATTCTTAAATTAAAAAATAAATAAAACCATAACGGTAGCCTAAGAAATTGTTGCTAACAAAATCAAAAGGTAATTATTTCCCTTTAAAGGAAATAGTTCACCTTGGAAAATGTTTCCCAAACACGATTTGATTATATTTTTAATACCATTCATTTTTATATTGTCAAAAATGGCCTTATATCGCGCCGATTCAGGACAGAAGGCCGTAAATTATAAATGTTTCTTAAAACTATATGCATACTCTCTGAGTCGCGAATTAAAAAAATGGTTCAGCCAATCAGATTCGAAAGTAGTCGCTTAAAGGGAAATAATGACCTTTTGATTTTGTTAGCAACAATTTCTTAGGCTACCGTTATGGTTTTAAAATTATTTTATTTAAATTTAAGAATTAAATAAAATTATTCCCAAATTCAAAGTTGTAAGTTTGGAAAAAATACAAAACAAGTACCTTGTGTACTTCATGAAGGTCATTGACAAATTCGTCCTTCCCTACCATTGTTTACATCGAATGCGGCATTTTTGGAGGCTCTGTGACGTTTCCGATCAAACTGAGCGCTGCTCGGACACAAGCTAGTAGCGCTAGTAGCGCTTTCGTTCGCCATGACAACCAGGCGTCAGCCAATCAAAAGCCAGAAAGGGAATACGTTCTGGCTTTTCATTGGCTCACGCCTGGTTGCCATGGAGAACGAAAGCGCTACTAGTGTGTGTTAACCCGCCATTGGCTGGGAGGGGGCGTTTTTCGCCCCCCTGACGAACTTTCGCAATATCTCGAAAACCAATAGCGCTATCGACGTGAAACTTCGGGTACCATCTCCTACATCAATTGTACGTCTTATGTGTAAACATGAAGCAATTTCGTCGAAAAAAATCGAGATATGGCGAATTTAGTGACGTCACTACACACGCATTTGACGAAAAAAAATCAGCCAAGCTTTAACAGACCGTGTACAAATGCTATATTATGAGCAAAATGCGATACAAAAACGTCAAAAGATAGTGGATGGCAAGAGCTAAAAAATGGCTTCCTCGGAATTATGAACATTTAGTTTTTTTTTACCCAGAAAGGAAACCAAAAATAAATACAAAATGCCCTCAAAATCAACATTTTCTAACATTAAACAAAAACTGAATATATGTTGGAGAACTATGTGTAAAATACCCAAAACAAATTTAAAAGCAATATCTTTATTTTTGACTGACGTATGGCTCCGGGTTCCCCAAGTATGAGTAACTCATGACGGCATATTTTTTAATTGCGTTTGTTATGGATTTAGTCACCAGATACAGACAAATAAATTCCAGCACTGTATTTCTGAGACAAAATTGGTCTAGAAACATGCGTTTTTATTTAGATTTATCAATATGTTTTGACCTTATGTGACCTGACCTTGACTTGAACTCGACATTAACCTTACTTAAATGAGGTCAGATGGTAAAATGACTATCACTATCGAATTATGCATGTAACATAACTCATAAAGCATATGTTGCATGTCTCGTATATATTTTGCGCATAGTGACCTTTTGTGACTTGTCCTTGACTTTTATCTTTGCCAACAATCTCACTTTAGCTCATGCGGGATGTGTACGATACCTTTGAGAGCACTCTGAGTGATCATGTTCTCAATCGAAGGCTTTGGATGGAAAGTATGGTCCATGCATTCAAATACCTCGATTATGACCTTTGACCTGACCGTGACCTAACATGTGACCTCAATTTGCAACTTTAGAGTATGCTTTGTATTTGTCTCATTGAGAGCTTTCGAATGCCGCCTTGCGTGTCTCGTTGCGATCATTGGTTCGAAGGAAAACCAAGAGGGCGGAAATCCCCCCCCCCTTCCCCCCAGCCACTGGAAGGAGTCTGGAAACCCCAGCCAATGCCGGGTTAACCGTTTTTTTTTTGCCTTACAACTCACGCCATACCATAGGCTTATTAACCAGTTCCGACAGAGACTTGTATTTTGTATTACATTGTATTGTTGGCACATTGTATTTTGTATTCCTACAACGTACTCCTTTCTGTACTTGCACCTTTTACATAACTAAGTCCAATTACAATGTCCAAGGTCATTTGTTTTTCCGTAATACTGCGTCAAATGTAATGCTTTGATTGAATAGGAACTACGGCTTCAATATTCAACAGTGGATCCAGCGAGCCAGTCGAGCCAGAACCCCAAAAAGACTGGAATGGTCCGAAAATTGACCTTTCCTAATTAAAAACCAATTATTTTCAAAAATTTACGTTTATACTTCAAAAATTACACGAAATAAAATGTCAAGTATTGCTCAACTTACCCCATTATTGTTGTAATTTGATCTAACTCGTGCGGCAGGTTGAGCACATTGGGCATGCAGAGCATGAAAATACCGAAGGTTGATTACTCCAATGTCTTAGGTGTATGGAAATGTTCAATGTTCAATGTTCACCAGATCCATACATTGGCATCGCCATGATTTTTAGGTTGTTGCGCGTGTTAGTCTGTGTGGCAAACGGTAACACGCGCAACAACAGGGGGCGAATATCCTCCCCCTCTTAGGTTTTTCGGAAATAGTGGAAAACGACGGCGTTTCGCACCGCCATTTTTGGCAGAACTGTTTGCTTATCCGTTGCCCAAATCCTGTAATTTTTTACCTCGGGTCTCCTCAGGTCAAGTCTAGTGATCCCATCTAAAAATATAAGGTCGTGCCGTAGCCAGATTGTTTAACCGATCAGTTGGAATCTTACAGGATTTAATCAGGTCACAAATACCAACAATTCTGCTATTTCCGATAGTTTTTATATCGATGACCTAAGGCAAGGTAGATTTTGTGACCTCTCAATTTTAGGTCATTGGGGCAACATGAAAATGCATATAAATCTCCAGGAAATGGCTACATTTTCCTAATGTTCACCAGACTCACGAATCTTTTGCAAAATACAAAGATCCATGTGACATTTTTGGCCTGCGACCTCCACGAGGTAAAATCTATTGACCCAGAGGTCATGCGTCGTGTTTCTTCCATAACCTTTTACCGAACCAGTAAGGCGCCGTAGTTGGCGATGAACGAGCGAATGCGAAGTAAATGTACCTATGGTGAATTTCAATTCGATCGGGCAAGTAGTTTCTGAGGTACGGGGACAAAAAAGGGGTGCGCACGTGCGTACGTGCAGAGGCACCCCACCCCTGACTTGTTGGAAAGTGGCGGCTGAGAGATCCATAACCACACACCAAATTTCCACACAATCGGCCAACCCGTTGCGGAGCTTTTGCGACAAAACACCTTTCTACACCCCTCACGCGGCACGTGCCACGCGCAGTGGTAGTTACTCACGTGAGTCGGCTCTGGTCTCAAACAGGGTAGGGGGGATGGGACTACTCAGCAAAGAAGCCCACTTGTCAATCGGACGTGCTGTTGCAGAGATATTTGCTTCTCAAAAGCGTCGCCACGGGCCGGGCCGGGCCGGCCGCTCATATTCAGATTCTTCCCTTATATACTCCACGGAAGGAACATTATTGAAATATCTCCCCTATCCCAACCATGGGCGTCGCCACCTGAGGGGCCAGGGGGCCGGCCCCCCAAGATCCCTCCGGACCCCAAGATTAGCAGGACTTTAACATTAACATTATGGGAGTGTGGGAGAGGGGGGGTGGCAACCACCTGGTTGCCCCTCCCCCTCCCCCACACACCCCACCCCACACTCACGCGAAATTTTGTGGCAACGTTCCTTGTCCAACAATCCCCGATCTCCCCTACTCTGCCGTTAATCAGCAATTGTTTAAATGGTACCTATTTAAATTAATGTTATTTCGGAAATAATTTAAAGATACTAATTTTGGCTGGGAAATAGTAAAACTTAGAAATATCATAGAATTTATCATTGGATTTTTATAAATTTATCACCAAGTAAGTATATTGTATTTTAATTTAATACTATCAAGCGAAAAATGGCATAAAATTACTGAAATCAGGGTGGACAAAATGTCTTGACTGGGGGGAGGGGGGGGGGGGGGGGGAGGGGGGTGGGGGCATTTGCCCCTCCCCGTTAACACGTTAAAATAGGCCCTGCAAGCTTAACCATTAAATTTGAGGCATACATTATCAGTGTAGGAAGAGCTGTTTTAGGAATATAAGTTGGCACATGGTAGGCACCCTATCCACATTTTATTTAGGTAAATAGTTAAGTAGGGCAGGTGCATATCTACATGCAAGGCATACAGGGCGCCTGGACAAATTTGTGTCAAGTGTACCGATGTATTCCGCACCCAAGCTCCAAAGCAATCCTAGGATCCTGGTTCTTACTGTTCAGGTATCGTATACCCGAGTGTGTGTTGGGACAATTTGAAGCACAAATTAACGACCTTAAATGATTATGGTCATTGTGTAGGGGGTAAGAAACTTGTGTTATATGCGAGGTTACTGGTGAGTTCGCAAGTCACACTAAATGTCATTTGCGCTGCAATTAGTGCAATTATTAGGGAACTATTCACCTTGTTTTTTGTTTAACACGCGCACGGCCTGTGTGTGTGTGTGTGTGGGGGGGTGATTTCCGCCCCCCCCCCGGTTTTCCTGAATAGCGGGAAAACGGCGGCGCGCAGCGCCGCCAAATTTGACACAGCTGCTTGGGCATCAATTGCCCGCATAGCCTAAAAAAATACCTCGGGTCATCTCGGGTCAGGTCACCAGGTCAGGTCACGTGACCCAACCTCCAATAAGTGTGCCATCATACCACAGCCACAGTTGTTAGCCGATCGGTTTCAAACTTACAGGGTTTCATAAAACCATAGATACCTTCAATTCGTATACCTCGGATTTGTTTTATATCGGTGACCTTAGGCTTGGTCAATTTCGTGACCTCTCCATTGGGGGTCAATGGGGAAATATTCAAATGCTTCCTATTCCGAGGATACCCACAATGCCCACAAATCGTAAATCTCTGTTTTTGTGTGTTATATCGATGACCTAAGGTCAGGTGCGTCTTTTAAGAATAACAACTATGCTAGGAAGCAACCTAAAAAGCAATGGAAAGCTCTGGAAACGCCCCGCCAACGCCTTGTTGTCAGATTTGACCTAAGTTCAAAAGTTTAGGCTCCAGAGGTCATCAAGCTAAAAATGTCTGTTGTTTTGTCTACAAAGTTTTTCGCAGAATAACTTGTTAACTAATAAAGTTCAAATATTTCCGCGTTGACTTAAAATGGAGAGGTCATTCTGTAACGCGACTCACTGGGGGGGGGGGGGGGGGTAGCCCCCCTGGTATCTTCAGAACCAATGATCGCAGCGGGACGAGCAAGGCGGCATTTGAAAGCGCTCAATGAGATAAACCCAACGCACACTTACAAAATTCAAATTAAGGTCACATGTCAGGTCACGGTCAAGTCAAACGTCAAAATCGAGGTATTTGAGTTTATGGACAATACTTGCCATCCATGGCCTTCGATTGCGCCTATAATCACCCAAAGTGTTGTCAAAGGTATGATACATATCCCACATGAGCTAAAGTGAGATTGTTGGAAAAGATCAAGGTCAAGGTCAGGTCACAAAAGGTCACTACACACAAAATATCTACGAAAGTCATGCAACACATGTTTCATGGATGCTTTTACGCGTAAAATTCGTTAGTGGTAGTCATTTTAGCACCTGATTTCATTTACATAAAGTTAGTGTCAAGTTCAGGTCACTGAAGGTCAAAATTTGAAATTTATAAATCGAAATGAAAAAAACTTGTTTATATATCAGTTTTATCTAAAACAAACAGTGCTGGCATTTATTTGTCTGTATCCGGCCAAAAAAAGCAACAAAAAAACGCAATTTCAAAATATGACGTCATGATTTATCCATACTTTATATGCCATGACAGTCAAAAAAGATGCTATCATTTTGAAATTTGGTATGGTAGTTGCCCATATGTCGTTATCTTACATCTATTCCGTTTTTTTCAATATCTTTGACAAATTTGATTTTGTGAGCATTTTGTTTTTAAGTGTTTTTTTAATTTTTGGGTCAAAAACCAACATTTTCTAAATTGTGAGATATCTGGTTTGTAGCCCTTGCAATTTTCTACCTTTTCGCGTTTTTCGATTGCATTTTGCTTCAAATGCGGCATTTGTACGGCCTGGCAAAGTTTAGCCGATTTTGGTGTCAAAATCTTGTTTAGTCAATAAATTAAATGTCAATAAATTAACTATCTCGAAAATTTCTGCCGATTTTTTTCATTTTTTCTCAAAAGGTGTAAACATGATGCCCGGAAAGGTACGGAAAGTTTGGCGTCGATATCTGCATTAGTTATTGAGATATTCCTAATATTCCTAAGGGGGGGGGGGGGCTAAAAAAGCCCCCCCCCAGTGACTCGCGGGTTAAGAATATTTACATTATTAGGGAGATCCTAGGTATTCACATAATTTAGGGAAATTAAAGGGAATATAAGGATTTTGAAAATATCACGAAAACATATTTGTCAGTGTGGATGTTATAACTTAAAATTTATTCCATTCTATGATAATTTTACCGAATTCTGTTTTAAATAAAGCTAGAATCTGAACTTAAGAAATTGCAAGTACCTGTAAAATGTCATGGCTTGTCCAGTACTTCGATCCTATTGCCCTTCTCCAACCACAATGTCAGATTCAGTACTTTAAAAGGAAACAGTCCACCTTCTCAGCGTTTAATATGTACCATACCACAAGCGGGCATCGTACTCCAATCGCTGATTGGCTGATTTGTTGACGTTACATCCTACACTCTTTGGCACGTAGTCTCTGATCACGACACCTCGCTAATATCCGATCAGCGGCCCGGGCGGCGCGGCGGCCCCTTGTCAGAGACTGTAGAAGGCGGCAGGCGGAGCCGAGTCAGGTCAGGTCCACCCACTGGTGTTGTATGACGTCACGTGTCATACAAAGAGAAACTTACTTTTTCTCCTCAGATATCCATTTTTGGTCCAAACCAAAGTCATATTCGTGTTTTTGAACTCAAAATGCCCTTTACTGCCAACTATCGAGTAATCTAGCAAGGAAATCCCACTCCGTGTTCCTTATAAGGACAACACATCAGCCAATCAGCAATGGGAGACGGGACGGATACTTGTGGTACGGTATATATTAACCCGCGCACGGCCGGGGGTATGCGCCAAACACGAACGGCCGGGAGGGGGATGATTTCAGCCTCTCCCCCTAATATCTCGAAAACCACGCAACGTAGCAACAACTGGAAAGCGTCATTAGATAGCTCAAGACGAGTTCCATCGAAAGTAATGAGTCTTGTGTTATGTCAGGTCAATATTGAGGTCACCAGAGACCTTTGACAAGGGTCAGATTTTCCAGTTTTAGGACTTCGCTCCAGAAACGTCCGATATCACCGGAACTATGATAGCTAGGAACAAACGGAAAAAGCAATAGAAAGCTCTGGAAAAATGCAATCGCTAAGGTGGCCTCAAATTTTACCTCAGGTCAATAGTTTAGCTGCAGAGGTCATCAAAGGTCAAAAAGGCTATTTTTTGGCAAATCTGTTTTCAAAATAACATTTTACCTTATATAGATAGCGCAATAATTTTGACGCCATTGTGTTTTTCTCGTCAAGACGCCGTTAATCATGTTCATGTTGACCAGGGTAGATCAACATAGAAATTTGACCTCAGGTCAAGGTCAAGTGGTGACCCAAGTAGGTCAAGTTGTATATTGGGAGACGTGTCTTGATGCGACAAACACATAAGCATCGGTTTAACTTCTCTATCTTCATTCTGTCGAGAGTTATATACAAAAAAGTGTTTATTTATCAGAGCCGCTCCCCTGGACCAGCGGCATCGGCCGGTCTCAGAGCCGCTCCCCTGGACCAGCGGCATCGGGCGGTCTCAGAGCCGCTCCCCTGGACCAGCGGCATCGGCCGGTCTCAGAGTCGCTCCCCTGGACCAGCAGCATCGGCCGGTCTCAGAGCCGCTCCCCTGGACCAGCAGCATCGGGACGTGACCGTGACGTCACTACAATCGACATATCTAAAAAATCGGACAAAACTGCTCATTTGTACATAAGGCGTAAAATTGATGAATAAAAAGGTATGCCAAGTTTCACGTCGATATCTGCAACGTTTCGGCAGTAATACAGAAAGAACATAAGGGGAATCGGATGTTTTATATCGGTGACCTCATTTGTGTGACTTCCCCACTACAAGTCAATATGCATACATACAAATCCTTTCTTTGTATGGAAACGCATTAGATCAGGCTAATTCTTTCAGAATCGTTTCTTCTTTTCTAATTTCTTTCAGAATTTGTTCTAAGTTGGACCGATTCGTTTTTTAGTCATCAGAATAATGACGACACATTTTACATGGACACACGGGATGTCCCCTTAAGCTAATGTATTCACCACTAGCATTACGTAGCCTTTAAGTTGGACCTAGGTGGACATGAAAAATGTCCACCTAGGTGTATTTATTTTCCAAATTGTGATTGATGATCAACACAAGACTATTAACATTTAACAGCTGATATTACTAGCAGTAAAAGATGGCATGCAAAGGAAGCAGCTGATGTATTCAAAAGCTCTCTGTTCCTCTTAGTAAAAGGGTCCACCCAAACTGAATAAATGCCCTATGTCCACCGAAGCCTAAAGTAGGACTATGGGTGTAGTTCATTGTGGATGCAGGGTGGCGAATTTGGCGCACTAGGCGCCATGACGCTGGCTTAGAAATGTAGCCCAAGAAACCAAACACAATCTTGAATTACAGAAATGCGTACTTCTATGTGGTTGTTTTAACTGCTACCCTACTTAATTGCAATGCAAATCCAACAACATGGCTATCTCAACTCAAAACTAATGTTAAGTGGGAGTGTCCCTTTAAACTGACCTTAGGTCGCTGATATTCAAATCCAAGATAAACGAATTGTAGATATATGTGACCTTATGAAACCTGTAAGTGTAAAACCGATCATCTCAAAACTGTGACTGTGGTGCGACCACAAGTTTTTTTTTGTGGAAGGTGGGGTCACATGACCTGGTCTGGTGACCTGACCTAAGATGACTTGATAATTTTCTTTTCACATAATGTGGACAATTGATGCACAAACAGCTGTGCCAAAAATAGCGGCGCTGCGCTTCGCCGTTTTTTCGCTATCCGCGACAAACCTGAGGGGGTGTGTACCCCCCCCCCCCCCCCCGGCACGGCGCTGGTTAAAATATAGGGATGAAGTGAGCATGCAGCCAGGTGTTAGGGTATTCATGTGAAGTAAAAAAATGACCCCAGCTGTGCTGTGGTCATTTTGTATGTGCCACTTTTGGTCGGGGCCACACAAAGCACTTTTACCACCCCCTGATGACAACATCACAATGCGTGCATAAATGAAAAAACAAACAGCTTTCCTTTCTCCACCTGAATGCACAGTCACAAAACAAGAATCATGATGACATTGTAACTTTAATCCATAAGAAAAATATTGAAATGGACGTCATTATGATTTCTGAAACATGGCTCGAACTAAAAAGTAAGAGGTAAGGGATCAGCAATATACATCAAAAAATAAATATTCCCATTCTGTAAAACTATGGATCAATTTAGTGCTAGTGCTAGTGATATACGAAGAGTTCCAATCCATCTTTATCCAAATAACTCTTCTCGGTCGTCCCTCATTTATTGCTGCTACCACATATAGATCACCATCATATCCACTTGAGAAGTTGTTGTCTTATCACGAGGAGATTTTGTTAAGCATTAATCAGTTCAACAAACCTTGCCTTTGGGCTGGTGACTGGAATATGAACTTGTTTCTTTACAATGATAGTAATGATGTTAAAATGTCCTCGATTGTCTCAACTCCTTTGGATTTTTTCCCACCATAACTATTCCCACTAGAATCGCAAATACTGCTCCTACAGTAGAACGCTTATCGATAATATATTTTGTAATACACTGGATACAGTACAAGTTAACGGTACAGTGTATGCCGACATTGCAGACCACCAAGCGGTATTCTGCACTAGTAATCTTGTCTCCACTTGTGGAATACGTCCCCAACCCAATCCATCCTCACCCTAGATTTGACTAAGGGCGTATCGAAGAACTTACAGTTAATATATCTGAGAAACCTAGGGGATACTTGGATATCGATGATCCCGAACTAGCTACTGCACGTCTTGTGAGTACCATGAACGACGAGACCGTTCGTTCCGACTTGGTTGACGTTTGACGTGTGGATGGTTGACGGTGGACAGTGAACAGTGGAAAGTTAACAGTGGCAAGTGAACAGTGAACAGCGGACAGTGGACAGTGTACAGTGGACAGTGGACAGTGGACAGTGGACAGTGGACAGTGGACAGTGGACAGTGGACAGTGGACAATCCCGCGGATGATGCCGTGCTGATCCGCCCGGTACCGGTCGTCCCGTCACCCGTCACAGGTGTCCAGTGGGACCAGTAGTCCAGTGGGACCCGCAGTGGGACCAGTAGCCCAGTCTGACCCGCAGTGGGACCAGTAGCCCAGTCTGACCCTCAGTGGGACCAGTAGTCCAGTCTGACCCGCAGTGGGACCAGTAGCCCAGTCTGACCCGCAGTGGGACCAGTAGCCCAGTCTGACCCGCAGTGGGACCAGTAGCTGACGCTGCTGTGTGTCAGGCTGTCACCCGCCACAGGTGTCCAGTCTGACCCGCAGTGGGACCAGTAGTCCAGTCTGACCCGCAGTGGGACCAGTAACCCAGTCTGACCCGCAGTGGGACCAGTAGTCCAGTCTGACCCGTAGTGGGACCAGTAGCTGACGCTGCTGTGTGTCAGGCTGTCACCCGCCACAGGTGTCCAGTCTGACCCGCAGTGGGACCAGTAGTCCAGTCTGACCCGCAGTGGGACCAGTAGTCCAGTCGAACCCGCAGTGGGACCGGTATTATTATTTCACATAATCAGGTCGTTCCACTGTGACAGGGTTATTCCACGACCATCGAACAAGATCAGACAGTTGTTGTAAAAAACAACCTTAATACGACTAAAAAAGAAGAAAAAGTTACACAAATATTTACAATGGATGAATCATGCACGTAGCAAGTCACGAATATTGGTCTTGAACGGTGTCGGAAAAAGTAAATCGGTTGCGCATATGGAAGCGTAGCAGTCTTCGCAAAAGCTGCTACGCTACCAAATGAAGGTAAAAATGTCGGAAGAAAAAATACTCCGCTCTGGATGTTTGTACTGTTAACAGTACTTATAAAGCACGATTTCGAAATAAAAGGAAACAAGATCACTCTTACACCATGTTTGAGCAAATTGGAACAAATCTCAGTCTGGTGTAGTGGTGATATCTACTCAAACGAGCTTAATGGAAGATGTTCCACAATTAGTGAACAATGTTCCACTATTTTGAAATTGCTATGTAAACGGGGCTGTCAGACGAACCCAACCATCTGAGATCACCGATGACATCGGAAATATGGTCATAATTTCGCCTCCCGGAAATGACTCTGGCTGAGAAGTTAAACACTTTCTGCAACTTAGTAATGTTCGTGCGGTTAGCGCTCCCGTAGACTTGTATACAATACCGTACATGGGAAAGGATCAGGGCGTCAACTATCCTCGGTACTCATTGCAATGATATGTCTGATGTGCATGATTCCGATAAGGATGCCGAAACAGCGGTTGATGATGTGGTCTATATGCGCCGCCCAAGAGAGTTCAGAGTCCATGACTACCCCTAGGTTTTTCACGGACTTGGAGAAAGGCAGGAGCTGGCCCATGAACTTGATCTGTGGGGGATCCTTGGTCTGGACTAGCTGGCGACGGTCGCCGCATAGGAGGAGCTCTGTCTTGCTGGCGTTCACCATCATGCCATGCTGGAAGAACCAGGTGCACAGCATATCGAGAAGATTCTCCAGCACCAGCTTCAGCTCTGGTAGCCTGTTGCAGGGGTCAATGATTGCCATCTGGGAATCATCGGCATGGCGGACCGAGGAGGTGCGGAAGCCGCTGATGCTGTAGGGAATGTAGGCCCCTCAGACCTTGCCATTGGGCGTGGGAACTATTTTCAAGTTAGGGGGGGACTTTTTTTGGAAGATCCTAGGCAAAAATTATAGCTAAAAGGAGCGATACATTGTAGTCACATATTGAAGCTAATAGGTTTGCCCTATTACAAAAGGTAGCTCAATTTGCCAACAAAATATAACTAGAAAATAGCTGGTAAACATCATGCAGACAGCGTGTATCGGTACTTGAGTAAAAAAAACGCGCGGAACTGGAGCACAAGCTGGGTCTGAATTCAGAGCCAGAGTGCCGAACTTCCGAATACGACCATACTGTCGGGTCTTGTATGCTTAGCATTGGCTATTTACCAATCGTGTGCGAAGCACCCGTGGGATTTTTCGTCAACTTAGATGCATTTAAATTTGACCCTGCCTACATGGCCCGGCCGGGCCGTACTATTCAGAAGCTTATAACTTTGGCACTCTCTCCCAATTGCATTCGGGTCTCTGCCATTCGATAGTCCCATTAAATGTATTAATTTTATTTATTCATGCATTTCACCAATGGGCTGAGACACCCACTGACAGGTGAAGTTGTGAGGTAAAATTAAATAATTTCTTTTTGGTATGTTGTCTTCTGACATGGGTGGTAGCGTGACCAGGGGCGTAGCCAAGGGGCCGTTCGCCAACCTTCGCTGTTTGCGAAAGGCCCGATGGCCCCTCAGACCTTGCAAGGGCCCTCTCAGACCAACGGAGGGCTTTCTCAGACCAGACTAGGTCAAGCTCAGGCTTGGGAAGCCCTTTCAGACTGGCTGTGCCCTCTCCAGACTGGAAAGGGCCCTCTCAAACCGAAATGGGGCCCTCGTAGGCCTAGTAGGGACCCCCTCAGACCGGCTTAGGGCCCTCTGAGGTCTGGTAAGGGCCCTCGCAAACCAGCGAAGATGGCTTTTTACCATTTTTACACTTTTAACCCGCGCGACGCTGGGGTCTTCAGCCGATTGCGCGGCGCAAAGCTGAAACACACTCCGATCACCGTCTTTGTTCCAAAAACACATGCAAATTTCTGTCGGCAATGCCGTTGAGCTAATTCAGAATTAAAAGATCAGGTAAAAAGTGGGCGGATTGCCGCTACCTAGCTCCAAAGTTGGGGGTGGGGGCGCGTCGCCCCCCAGGTCCAAAGTTGCAGGGGCGAGTTTCCCCTACTGCCTCCACGGCTCCCACATCCCTGGATGTAGCAGCTGATGTTGTTGCTGATGACGTTGAATAGCAGTGGCCCCAACCAGCTGTCCTAATATGTGCAGATGTCAATGGAAAGGGTCTCGGAGAGATTGTCACCCACCCGCAAGCGCTGTGTGTGACCTGCCAGGTAGCTCTTGATCCAACCTGTTGAACTCTGAAGCTGCTCAAGGCTGTTCAGCAGTGTCGCGTGGCCCACGATATCAAAGCAGCGACTGAGGTCAATTCAACGTTAAAAGAGATATTTCTGATTGGTCCATACCCTGGAAGATCTGGTCGGTCATATATAAAAGAGCAGTGGTGGTTGAGTGGCGCGGCATAAAACCGTGCTGGTCCGAACTGAATACACAGTGGTGATGAAGGTAGGCGGTGATCTGCTGATGGACATGCAACGGGTTTTCGCTTCTACTACGTTTTTCTTCATTTTTTTCCCCAACATTGCAACATTTATCGAAATTTTTGAAAACTCTTTTTCTGGTTAATTTTGGGCCGCTGAATGGAATGACATAAATTGGCTTTGCGCCGAACACGAACTGCAGGGGGGGGGGGGTGATTTCCGACCCCCCCCCCCTGAGATCTCAAAAACTACGCTACGTAGCGAGAAGCGAAAAACGGAATTTGACAGCTTGATACATGTTCTATCGAAAGTACTTCAGTTTTGTTTTAGGTCAGGTCAAAATTGAGGTCACCAGAGGTCATCAAAGGTAATATTTTCCAGTTTTTCTGTTTTAGGACATCGCTCCAGAAATTCCCATATATCTCAGAAACGATGCTAGTTAGAAACAAACCGAAAAAAGCCAACGCCAGCCAGTGACATTTGCAATCGCTAAGGTGACCTCAAATTTGATCTCAGGTCAATATTTGAGGCTCCAGAGGTCAAAAAAGGGGAAAAATACGTTTTTTGCTAAATCGTTTTTCACTATTAACTTTGTATGTAATAAAGATAACGGAAAGCTGTTTACGCCATTGTGTTTATCTTCGCAATGCACTTTGAATGATGTACATGGGTAGCTTGTTAAATTAACTTAAAAAATTGACCTCAGGTCAAGGTCAAGTGGTGACCCAAGTAGGGCATGTTGCATATGGGAAGACTTGTCTCGACGAGAAAAACACATTGATGTCTGTTTCACTCCTCTATCTTCATTATGTCGGGAGTTATTGACAACAAAGTGATGGTGACCTCGCATGACCTCAAATGACCCAATAAGGGTTACTGAACCAAACTTACACTTGGATCATCAATAATATCCTATAATAACATGATCCGGAAGTAATTGGACTAATATCATGCATATCCTTAGCATTTGTATATTTCCCCATTGACTTATTATGAGGAGGTTACGAAATTGACCTGACCTTAGGTCACCGATATCAAAATTCCGAGATGAACGAATTGTAAGTACTTATGCCCTCATGACATCCTGTTAGTCTAAAACTGATCGGTGAAAAACTCTGGCTTTGGCACAACTGCAAACATTTTTGGAGGTGGGGTCACTTGACCTGGTCTGGTGACCTGACCTGAGATGACCAGAGTTTTTTTTTCTTCAAAGTGTGCGCAATTGATGTCCTGACAGGTGTGCGAAAACCCGGCGGCGCTGCGCGCCACTGTTTTTTCGCTATCTTTGAAACACCTGAGGGGGAGCGGAAATCACCCCCCCCCCCCCATTTGCAGTGCGCGGGTTAAGGATTGCAAAATATTGCTGAACAGTAAGCTTCTTTGTTCTGTAAATTTTGGGCATGAAAGAACGTAATGACTAGTATTTTATGTATGATGTCCACACTGGCACGCAGGCGAAACCGATTTTTGAATGTGAAATAAGTTAGAATTTAGGTGGGACATATTCATTCTAAGTCTTGAATGCAAAATATTTCCCCTTTTTGGTCCCACTGAATAGTAATGGGGTGGATCGGGCACGCCCAGCTGCTCGCAATGCTGTTTTTTTAAGTCCAAGTGTGTGAGTTGTCTTGTAGTGTTGTGTAGTTCAATCCATTGCTTGCCTGTTGTTGGGAAAAATTACTTGTGGTATGATGATGTGTGGCTGGTTGCTGTTGTGTGCGTGCTGGCGTTTCTGAGTTCTCTGTTGGTGTCTTGGGCGCGCGTGTTTGGTAGGATGTCTCTAATGTGTTGTGGTGAATGTTGTCCTGGATTGTTCAGTTTATGGTACAATGTTAATCTGTGTATGCGTCGTCTCGTCAGTCTGTCCCATCCACTTCTGCCGGTAGTTTGTCGATATGAGTTCTATAGAGTCCTCCAGTGACAAGTCTCGCAGCTGTGCTTTGTAGTGTTTCTAGCCTAGTTGCGTCTTGTATTGTGATAAGGCCGTCATAGATGACGTCGCAATAGTCAAAATATGGTCTGATGTAAACTTTGTAGATTTAGTCAAGAATGGGCCGCACATATAGACACGCCGCACATACAGACACGCCGAACAGACAGACATACAGACACACCGCACATACAGACACGCCGCACATACAGACATACAGACACACCGCACAGACAGACATACAGACACGCCGCACAGACAGACATACAGACACGCCGCACAGACAGACATACAGACACGCCGCACATACAGACATACAGACACGCCGCACATACAGACACGCCGAACAGACAGACATACAGACACACCGCACATACAGACATACAGACACGCCGCACAGACAGACATACAGACACACCGCACAGACAGACATACAGACACGCCGCACAGACAGACATACAGACACGCCGCACATACAGACACGCCGAACAGACAGAGATACAGACACACTGCACATACAGACATACAGACACGCCGCACAGGCAGACATACAGACACACCGCACAGACAGACATACAGACACGCCGCACAGACAGACATACAGACACGCCGCACATACAGACACGCCGAACAGACAGAGATACAGACACACTGCACATACAGACATACAGACAAGCCGCACAGGCAGACATACAGACACACCACACATACAGACATACAGACACGCCGCACAGACAGACATACAGACACGCCGCACAGACAGACATACAGACATGCTGCGAGGTCTGGGACGCTAACTTGGCCCCCGCGACAGCTATAGCCGAGCCGATGGACGCGATATGGTGCGCCGGGCAGGGGACGAACCGCCGAGCCGATGGACGCGATAGGGTGCCCATGTACATCACTCAAACAAATGTTCAATCTGTATTGTGGTATACAGCCCCCTCTTACGTGTCGACGCGGTTGTGTTCTGGCTGAATGATGAGCATGAGCAGCAGGGCGGCTCCGAACATGATCAGAGTCCCGGCCACAGCGCGATACATCAGATCAGTCATTATGCGGCTCTGAAACACACACACATAGGACAGCACTGAAACATACGGCCCTGAATCACACACACATAGGACAGCACTGAAACATACGGCCCTGAAACACACACACATAGGACAGCACTGAAACATACGGCCCTGAAACACACACACATAGGACAGCACTGAAACATACGGCCCTGAAACACACACACACACACACACACACACACACACACACACACACACACACACACACACACACACACACACACACACACACACACACACACACACACACACACACACACACACACACACACACACACACACACACACACACACACACACACACACACACACACACACACACACACACACACACACACACACACACACACACACACACACACACACACACACACACACACACACACACACACACACACACACACACACACACACACACACACACACACACACACACACACACACACACACACACACACACACACACACACACACACACACACACACACACACACACACACACACACACACACACACACACACACACACACACACACACACACACACACACACACACACACACACACACACACACACACACACACACACACACACACACACACACACACACACACACACACACACACACACACACACACACACACACACACACACACACACACACACACACACACACACACACACACACACACACACACACACACACACACACACACACACACACACACACACACACACACACACACACACACACACACACACACACACACACACACACACACACACACACACACACACACACACACACACACACACACACACACACACACACACACACACACACACACACACACACACACACACACACACACACACACACACACACACACACACACACACACACACACACACACACACACACACACACACACACACACACACACACACACACACACACACACACACACACACACACACACACACACACACACACACACACACACACACACACACACACACACACACACACACACACACACACACACACACACACACACACACACACACACACACACACACACACACACACACACACACACACACACACACACACACACACACACACACACACACACACACACACACACACACACACACACACACACACACACACACACACACACACACACACACACACACACACACACACACACACACACACACACACACACACACACACACACACACACACACACACACACACACACACACACACACACACACACACACACACACACACACACACACACACACACACACACACACACACACACACACACACACACACACACACACACACACACACACACACACACACACACACACACACACACACACACACACACACACACACACACACACACACACACACACACACACACACACACACACACACACACACACACACACACACACACACACACACACACACACACACACACACACACACACACACACACACACACACACACACACACACACACACACACACACACACACACACACACACACACACACACACACACACACACACACACACACACACACACACACACACACACACACACACACACACACACACACACACACACACACACACACACACACACACACACACACACACACACACACACACACACACACACACACACACACACACACACACACACACACACACACACACACACACACACACACACACACACACACACACACACACACACACACACACACACACACACACACACACACACACACACACACACACACACACACACACACACACACACACACACACACACACACACACACACACACACACACACACACACACACACACACACACACACACACACACACACACACACACACACACACACACACACACACACACACACACACACACACACACACACACACACACACACACACACACACACACACACACACACACACACACACACACACACACACACACACACACACACACACACACACACACACACACACACACACACACACACACACACACACACACACACACACACACACACACACACACACACACACACACACACACACACACACACACACACACACACACACACACACACACACACACACACACACACACACACACACACACACACACACACACACACACACACACACACACACACACACACACACACACACACACACACACACACACACACACACACACACACACACACACACACACACACACACACACACACACACACACACACACACACACACACACACACACACACACACACACACACACACACACACACACACACACACACACACACACACACACACACACACACACACACACACACACACACACACACACACACACACACACACACACACACACACACACACACACACACACACACACACACACACACACACACACACACACACACACACACACACACACACACACACACACACACACACACACACACACACACACACACACACACACACACACACACACACACACACACACACACACACACACACACACACACACACACACACACACACACACACACACACACACACACACACACACACACACACACACACACACACACACACACACACACACACACACACACACACACACACACACACACACACACACACACACACACACACACACACACACACACACACACACACACACACACACACACACACACACACACACACACACACACACACACACACACACACACACACACACACACACACACACACACACACACACACACACACACACACACACACACACACACACACACACACACACACACACACACACACACACACACACACACACACACACACACACACACACACACACACACACACACACACACACACACACACACACACACACACACACACACACACACACACACACACACACACACACACACACACACACACACACACACACACACACACACACACACACACACACACACACACACACACACACACACACACACACACACACACACACACACACACACACACACACACACACACACACACACACACACACACGTGTGTACGGTGTAAGACGAGCACCTTGTCTGCACCGTGTATCTAGAGGACCACCTGTTGCGATTGCCTGAGGCCCGCCAAAATGCAGGCACTTAAAATGAGTGACGAATAGAGGTACCCTGACGTTTGAAATTTGTCAGAATCGTTTTAGGAAAGAAATGCCATGAGGTCGGAATGTCGAGGACCTCACCGGAATCCGAGGACCGGCTGTGTGAAATACGTGTACATTTCGTGAATTATGAGGACCGACAATCAGCTGATTATTCGCCCACTGAAAGTAGATCCCCGTCACAGCAAACTGCCTATTCGACGGATGGGCAACTCGGTCCAGATTTCAGGAAGTATTGTTCGGAAAAATTCCGTTATGGGGTCAAACGGCTTGTCACAATTTTCCCTATTCTATGAACATATGCAAATGTCATATCTTGGACGTACCCAGGGCCCCTGTCACGCGCGTCGCCAGGCATTGTGAACTTACAGATACAGATATTGATTGAGGTCATCCACGTGCAGGCAAGTAGCCAAGGGGGGGGGGGCGGGGGCGGCCGCGCCCCCTAGAGGCCAGGAGGGCCCTTATCGGAGCGCGAGGGCTCTTTTCGGCGCGCTGCGCGCGCTGAAAAAGGCCGACGAGACCGCGCGAAAGAGGACTTCAGATGCCCCTTAGGGCCACCAGGGCCCTCTCTGAAGGCCCTTCGACGTTCAAAAGAGCCCTGTGCATGTCAGAGGGGCCCCTGGCCAGACCGAAAGGGCCCCTGAGCGGGTCAGAAGGCCCCCTGAGCACGTCGAATGAGCCCCCTGAACACGTCGAATGGGCCCCTAGCCAGCACAGAGGGCAGGTCGAGAGGCCCTGGGCCCTGGGCAGGTCGAGAGGCCCCTGAGCATGTCAACAGGGTGACATAGCGGCCAACGCAGTCCCTTGCCAGGTCATAAGGGCCCCGGAGCAGGTTAGAGGGTCTCTGGACAGACCAGAGGGCCCCTGGGAAGTTAAAAGGGTCCCTGTGCAGGTCAGAGGGGCCCCTGACCAGACCGAAAGGGCCCCTATGTGGGTCAGAAGGGCCCCTGAACATGCCGAATGGGCCCCTAGTCAGCACGGAGGGGCCCCAGGGCAGGTCGGAGGGCCCTCGGCGCATGTCGCAAGGCTACAAAGCAGCCAGCGCAATCCCTTGCCAGGTTGAAAGGGCCCCTTAGAAAGCTAGAGGGCCCCTGGAGAGACCAGAGGGCCCCTGGAAAGTTAAAAGGGGCTCTGTGCAGATCGGAGGGGCCCCTGACCAGACCAAAAGGGCCCCTAGATGGGTCAGCAGAGCCCATCGTCATCGTGAGCGGGTCAGATGGCCCCCTGAACTCGTCGAATGGGCCCCCTAGCCAGCACAGAGATGCCCCTGGGCAGGTCGAGAGGCGTCTGAGCATGTCGGCAAGGCAACAAAGCAGCCAGCACAGTCCATTGCAGTCCATAAGGGCCCTTGAGCAGGTTGGAGTGCCCCTGGACAGACCAGAGGGACCCTGGTAAGTTAAAAGGGCCCTGTGTAGCTCATGGGGGCACCTGACCCTTCTGACCCCCTAGGTGGGTCAAAAGGGCCCCTGAACATGCCGAATTGACCCCTGGCCAGCACGGAGGGGCCCCAGGGTAGGTCGGAGGGCCCCTTGAGCATGTCGGCAGGGCGACAAAGCAGCCAGCGCAGGCCGACCAGAAGAGTCGCTGGGCAGATCGGGGGGGGGGGGGGCTCCTGGGCAAGTCAGAGGGGCCCCTGGCCAGACCGGAAGGGTGCCTGGGCCGGTCGGAAGACCCCTTGAACATGTCGGATGAGTTCCTAGCCAGACTGGAAGGGCCCCTGGGCAGGTGGGAGGGGCCCCTGAGCAGGGGCGGCGTATTGCGGGGGCAGGGTACCCAAAATACCCCAGTCGAAAATCCTGGGGGCATAAAGGCAATTTTTCCCCCTCCCCAGACTTTAGCCTGCTCAATCTGGGGGCAAAATGACCCCCACCCCTCCCCAGGATTTTCAACTGGGGGGGGGGGGGGATTTAGGTACCCTGCGCCCCGCAATCCGCCGCCCCTACTTCTGAGCATGTCGGTAGGGCGACAAAGCAGCCAGTGCAGTCCCTGACCAAGTCGGAAGGACCTCTGAACAGGCCGAATGGGCCCCTTGACACACATGAGGGGCTTCTTGGAAGGTCAGAAGAGTCCCTGGTGAGACTGGAAGGGTCAAAGCACGTGGAGATCACAGATGAAGATTAAATACAAAGAGGACTTACTCCACAATACAAATATTAAAAGCGGAGCTTTCGGGTATATTATAACACCCTTCGTCAGGGTGCTACAATATACCCGAAAGCTCCGATTTTAATTTGTCCTGTAGAGCAAGCCCTCTTTGTATTATATATATATATATATATCACCCACTCCACATCATGTCTTTTGTGGTCTCATGTCTCTTCGCGGATCCCAGATGAGTCCCTGAACAGGTCGGGAGGGCGTTGAAAAGGTCAGAGGGGCCCTAGACGATCTGAATGGACCTTGGGCCTTTCAACAGTAAGAATACAGTTGTACAGGGAATCAAACTCAAAATTTTCGCGACGCTTTGCGGTGCAATTTAACTGCAAATTCAATTATATGCGGGTTAGGAAAAAAAACTCGGCCCGTTTCTCGGCGCATTTATGTGTTATGTTGCTACTTCCCTATGTAATTGGGCAAAATAGTTCACTTTAGCACCTTTTTTACCGCACTTTTAAACGCACAATATAACAATTTTAGAGGTCCGCACCATACGCAATGCGACGCATTGATGAGAA
>JAXIVJ010001324.1:67500-142782 GCA_036785665.1 Chirona hameri | reverse complement strand
TCTCATATGTGCATATATTATTATAAGCTAAGCGTATATTGCGCCGTTATCGCTTGCATATCGTCATCACCATGCCAGTCACCCCCCTTTTCATGTTCCTGAACACGCTCCTGAAACTCTATATGTAATAAATTATGCAAATAATGGAAGCAGAAGCTATCTTTTACATCTTGATAGCTATAAATGTCCCTTACATTGCTCTATTGTCTTCCCGCCAAGCATTGAATACTTCCTGGAAACCCCCCCCCCCTTTTTCAAGCCCCTGAAACCGCCTCTGCCATGCAATTTTGTATGATATTTCATTAACATCATCTAATTTGCACTTGTTGCAATCACGGTAAGCCGATGTAACTCTTTCATACTTGATGCAGTTAGGAAGAAACCGTGAAGATCGCATTTCCGTATTTTCGCCAAATGTCGCCTCCGAACCCACCCAAACCTGTGCCCTGGAACCGCCTCTGTTCAAGTTAAGAACTCAAAATTTTGACTCCAAATGCGGAGTTCAATTTTATGAAAAGTCCCAAAATTTCATGAGCCTGCTCCCAGCCGTTCTGGAGATATCTGCGAAAAACATGAGGGGGGGGGGGCGGAATCCGCCCCCCCCTGTTATAAATAGGGTTAAGCGGCAGTGATATTAAGTGACATAGTGATGTTAAGCGGCAAAGCCATATTAAGTCACATAGGATATTAGGCAATATAGCAATATTAAACGATATTAAGCGATATAGTGATATTAAGCAATATTTACCCTGTTTGTAACAGGGGGGGGGGGCGGATTCCGCCCCCCCCCCCCTCATGTTTTTCGCAGATATCTCCAGAACGGCTGGGAGCAGGCCCATGCAATTTTGGGACTTTTCATAGAATTAAATACCGCATTTGGAGGCAAAGTTTTGAGTTCTTAACTTGAACAGAAGCGGTTCCAGGGCACAGTTTTGGGTGGGTTCGGAGGCGACATTTGGCGATAATACGGAAATGCGATCTTCACGGTTTCTTCTTAACTGCTTCAAGTATCAAGGAGTTACATCAGTTTACGGTGATTGCAACAAGTGCAACTGTTGATGTTATTGAAATATCATAAACATTGCATAGGAGAGGCGGTTTCAGGGGCTTGCAGGGGAGGGGGAGGGGGTTCCAGGAAGTATTCAATGCTTGGCGGGAAGCCAATAGAGCGATGTAAGGAGTATTTATAGCTATCAAGATGTAAAAGATAGCTTCTGCTTCCATTATTTGCATAATTTATTACATATAGAGTTTCAGGGGCGTGTTCAGGCACATGAAAAGGGGGGTGACTGGCATGGTGATGACGATATGCCAGCGATAACGGCACAATAGACGTTTAGCTTATAATTATATATGCACATATGAGGTCAGAAAAGGGAATAAAGTCATTTTTTTGCAGAGGCGCGCTCAGGAATGGAAGAAAGGGGTCATATTATTACAAGGAAACTAAGAGGCATGGGCGTACAATGACATATAAGATTCTGCAGTTTTCGGATGAAAAAAGCACGACAGGCTACTCTACGAACGATTATAAGATAATAGGCGAGTCCAGGTAGGGTAGAAAGGGGGATAAGCAATGTTAATTGAAGTTGAAAGTGAAATAGTCACTGTTGACTAGTTAGTATCATAATAGCGGATAATATACTTATCAAAAGGTCTTGCGCCGCCCCAGTTTGGATCCTGGATACGCCTATGATGAAGTACAACATGCAAAAAGGAACTATCTACGATCAGTAACATATTTATAGTGCTGGGTAGCAACTGGTCTGCGGTTAATATTTGTCCCATTTTACCTCCCTTTTTCACCAACCTGGTAACGCCTATGGCAAAAAATATGATTTATAACTGTTTTTGCTAATGTCACAATCACATATCATTTCATTTATCCAAAAAGCAACATCAAAAAATGGTTTTATTACGCATTTACTTCACCCCCATATTGAGTGACCTGCACACACCTATGATTTTTGAATTTGCAAACGTCACCATCATATATCAATTTCCAATTCAATTTCTATCGATTCCTATTAGTTGTGTTAAAATCGGTCGATAAACATGAAAGCTATGTTGGATAAAAAATACCACTGAAATTTGTAGTTTTTGCCCCCCTGTTGCCCCCCTATCCAAAATTTAGATTTTTATTATTAATTAGAAATGTAGATTGTGTTGAGGGGAACCAAACACCGTTTCATTTTTGAAAATCGGACGGGTAGATCTCGAGATCTCCGGGGGGGGGGGGCGGAATCCGCCCCCCCCCCCCCCCCTGTTACAAATAGGGGTAGCCAGGAGCCTGTTACAAATAGGGTTAAGTGATATAGTGATATAAAGCACTAGTGAGTTTGTAAGCATAAATGTAAATCAATTGCTATAAGGTACCTACAACAAATTAAAGATTTACTTAAGCAAGCTCAAATTTACCTGGTTTCTTTGCTGGAGGTGTTTGCTGTTGGCGCTTAGTTAATGGCCTCTTGCTGGTCCTTGATGGGAGGAGGGTTTGGCACATTGAACTTTGTTGGGACAGCCTGCTTTCTCAGACGCTGTGTTCCAGGGTAGAACATTTCAGGCTCAACGTGAAGACTGCAGAGCCGGACATTGTTGTTCAGGTACTGGATGGTGAGGCCATCCAAGTCCTGTCTCCTGGTGTTGAACACCCGCTGCTTGCTTCTGCAATTGGAGACAGAATATAAACATATATGTAATGAGTTTCCTAAAGTTGTTAGCATTACTGCCATAATATATGCAGTGAGTTACATATAACAAGAGCATACATCACACAAGCTGCAATATGTCACTGCTGCCAATATATACATTAAATTATAAATATGCTATTTTTCACCTCAGATTTCCTGCTCATTCTCAATAATACTCTACATTCATGGGATACGAGCCAATGCTAGGTTACATCCTGATCAGACTTTGTCTACGAGTGGTGCCTACAATAGCCCGCCCCAATCAGACGGACTGTAATTGCTGCAAAGGTTAGGTCAGGTTTGATTGTTTATATAATTCCAGTGGCATGATTCCTTCATCTGGAAATATATGTGGTAAGAAATAGAGATATTAAGCAGTTACATGTCAGCTCGCGTGATGCCAGCGTTAGTGTTACCTTTAGTTATTTCTCAGCAGGATCGTCAAAGTTTTCTGTTTGAAACATCACCAAAAAGTGATTGATTCCTTTATTATTAATGTCATGCACATACTGGGACTTCCAAGGTTACCCAGCTATCACGGCTCGATCGTACACCCTGAACACAATAATTGCTTAACTTTTTCAGCTCTGTACAATCACAAGGGTACTACAAGAAACACTCATAAAACCCATTTACCTGTCAGGGTCCCCAGGAAATCGATGGAATGATAATTCAGGACACTTGCTCTTTGAATTTGCATAATGTATGGCTCCGCACCACATGCTGCTTTGCGTTGAGCCATGACGTCCGTCGAAATGAACAGTCTCTATGGCCTTGGAAATGAACGAGCCGTCTTCACACGCCGTCTTCGCTCCTTATCGAAACCAAGATCGAGACGAAACGACGCAGAAATGCGGCGGATACGTCAAATTGGCCCAGTTTCCAGTCCAGGCGTAGCCTTCGTCCATGGCCCGTCTAGCGCGCCGACCCGGCCGTAACTGTGAGGATATTATCCATCAGCTTGTTTACGTGCGCTGTAAAACACGTATTTAACTCAAGTCAGGCGTGAAATTGAAATTAGTCAACCTTAAAAGCAACAGTAATTACTTTGAAAACACAACAGTCAGCATGTGCAAAAACTCAAGTTAAAAGACAACAAATGGCCGCCGGTGAACGCAGCGGCAGTCAGCTGACTACGACGAGGGGATGATATCCAAGCGACCCTGCTCCTGACATTTTCCACGATTCTCGCCCGCGACGTAAAATTATCGGGGATGATTTTCCATTTTCCAGATACTGAACGTGATCCTGGATTGTTTTCTTCCATGATCCCGGAAAATTATCCAACATTTTACAGATACCGAACGTACGGCAAATATCTACAAAGCTGTATTTTAGGAAACATGGCCATTGGCCCTGTTCGGTGTCCGAGCTTCACAAACATTGTGAAGCTGTAAAACACACTGTCTAGCAACGTAGAACGGTGGTTTTAACAGCACGTTGCTTGGCAACGTGGCGGGTGTTTGTGAAGCTCTATCATGATCAACGCCATTCACTGCTTACGTAAGGCATGTATAATCGCTGCATCCAGCGCTGAAGTTCGGATATAGGAACATCACCATACTGGCTTTCTTTCTTATAGTGCGCTGCTGACTATCTCTAAAAGTCTCAATATTGCATAATATGTACAGGGGTCTTCATCCCGCGAGTAACTGGGGTACTTTCCATAACGCGATTTACTGGGGGGGGGGGGGGGTTATCATCCCCCCCCCCACCACCACCACGACCACCACAAATCTCCGGAACTACCAGACCGATTTTAAAAATTAAAACGGCTTTCGATAGCCTTTACAAAATTTGTCGAGGGAACCCTAATATTGTTGACTTCGGGGTCACAGATCACGTCACAGATCACGTCAAAGACAAAATGTTTGACCGTGTCATAGAGGTCTCGATGGATGGAATTGTCCCGCAAAATTGCGATATTAAACGCATAAGCAGTCCATAAATCGGTATGATTCGTGTGTTTGACACTTGCAAGCACCATTTTAAGCTGTTTATGACCTTGGTCAGATCTAGGTCATCCGAGGTCACGAGGTCAAACTGCAGATTACCGTCATTAGGCGTTGTAACACATGTTTATGGGGCTGTTTTTCGTCTAGAACGCGAAAAATGGCCTTGTAACATTTTGTTCCATAGAAATAGAAGCATAAAGGAAAAACAGAAATGCATTTTGTATGCATGGTAATGCTGTGAGAGGTGGTCGATTTTTTTTTGTGTCATTAAAAGGTCATAAGTCAGTCATTTGTGAAGACATCGACTTCGAATGTGGTACACATATTCACCGAACACGTCTCGATCACATATATTCCGTTTTTTTTTATAATTCTGTTTTTCTTTGAAAATATTGTTTAAAACTTGGATTCTACTTGGATTTCTTTTTTTGAAAAACTTCCCCTCTACTTGGATTTTTCAAAATTTTGAATTTCAGTAAAACTCGAAAATCCGAGATAGCAGTGTGATAGCAGAGTCTATTATCAGTCATTTGATATATGACAATTTAATGTATCTTAAAAATTGTACTTTTGCAGCGTTTTCCGCAAACCCTTACTTTTCAACAAAAAACACAGAACATGACGTCACTCTGATGTCATTCCCGGTTGACCTATCATAACCTCATTTTTTGGCCAACATGTGTAAAATTGATGTGAGAGAGGGTACGGAAAGTTTGGTGACTATACTATTCTTAGTTTAGGAGATATTGCAAAATAACGGGAAATAGCCCCCCCCCCCCCTCCACAGTAAGTCGCGGATGTTGGGTCCGCAATGGTGGGGCCCCTCATGATCCAACGGGGTCCCTTGAGGTCGTGCCCCCCCCCTTATGAAAATCCTGTGTGCGGGCCTGTCTCCATTCAACATGATAAAACCACAAGGCGATGAACAATGCAACGCTACTTGAACCTCAAGATGCGCTTACATTCAACAAACCACATCATGACAACGTATGCACCTCTACAATGTCCTTGGCATTAACCTATAACCGGTTGGCTGCCAACCGGTTACTACGGTTTTAGTGTAGCTGCTGAATGTCTGGTGTATGTACCGGCAGCAATGTGGAGCCGCCTTCATCGGTAGAACGGTAGAGTCAGTGTACCGAGCGGAGGGGGGGGGGGGGTGAGTTCTCTCTCCGCACCGTCACGCGCCTATTGTGCAGACTGCAGAGTCACGAGGTGTGTCACACTCCCTCGCACCTCTCACATCCCCCTCCCACCGCTTCACACCCCCTTACACCCCCTCATGCCCCTCATAACACCTCATACCCCCTCACACCCCCTCATACCCCCTCCCACCCCTCCCACCCTCTCACACCCCATCACACACCCTCAGCCCCCCCCCCCTCACACCCTCTCACACACCCTCACACCCCCTCACACCCCCGCACACCTCCTCACACACCCTCACACCCCAGCACACCCCCTCACACCCCCTCACACCCCCTCACACCCCTCACACCCATCACATCCTATCACACCCCTCACACCCCATCACACTCCCTCACACCTCCTCACATCCTATCACACCTCTCACACCCCCTCCTATCCCTCCTACCCCCTCCCACCCCCCTCCCACCTCATCCCACCCCATCTTACTCCCTCACACCCCCTCACACCCCCTCACACCCCCTCACACCCCTTTACACCCCCTCACCCCCCCCCCCCCTCACCCCCCCCTCACACCCCTCACACCCCTTCACACCCCTTCATACCCCTTGACACCCCTTCACACCCCTTTACACCCCTTCACACCCCTTCAAATCCCTTCACACACCCTCACACTCCTCACAACCCTTAACACCCCCTCACACTCCATCACACCCCCTCACACCTCTCACACCCCTAACACCCCTCACACCCCCTCACACCCCCTCACACCCCCTCACACCCCCTCACACCCCCTCACACCCCCTCACACCCCCTCACACCCCCTCACACCCTCTCACATCCCTTCACACGCCTTCATACCCCTTCATACCCCTTCACACCCCTTCACACCCCTTCACACCCCTTCACACCCCTTCACACCCCTTCACACCCCCTCACACCTCCTCACACCCCCTCACACCCCTTTACACCCCTCCACACCCATCCACACCCCTTCATACCCCTTCACACACCTTCATACCCCTTCACACCTCCTCACACCCCTTCACACCTCCTCACACCCCCTCACACCCCCTCACACCCCCTCACACCCCCTCACATCCCTTCACATCCCTCACATCCTTTTCATACCCCGTCACACCCCTTCACACCCCTTCACACACCCTCACACCCCCTCACACCCCCTCACACACCCTCACACCCCCTCACACCCCCTCACATCCCTTCACATCCCTCACATCCTTTTCATACCCCGTCACACCCCTTCATACCCCTTCATACCCCCTCACACCCCCTCACACCCCCTCACATCCCTTCACATCCCTCACATCCTTTTCATACCCCGTCACACCCCTTCACACACCCTCACACCCCTCACACCCCCTCACACCCCCTCACACCCCCTCACATCCCTTCACATCCCTCACATCCTTTTCATACCCCGTCACACCCCTTCACACCCCTTCACACACCCTCACACCCCTCACACCCCCTCACACCCCCTCACACCCCCTCACATCCCTTCACATCCCTCACATCCTTTTCATACCCCGTCACACCCCTTCATACCCCTTCATACCCCCTCACACCCCCTCACACCCCCTCACACCCCCTCACATCCCTTCACATCCCTCACATCCTTTTCATACCCCGTCACACCCCCTTCACACCCCTTCACACACCCTCACACCCCCTCACACCCCCTCACACCCCCTCACACCCCTTCACATCCCTCACATCCTTTTCATACCCCGTCACACCCCCTCACACCTCCTCACACCTCCTCACACCCCCTCACACCCCCTCACACCCCCTCACACCCCCTCACATCCCTTCACATCCCTCACATCCTTTTCATACCCCGTCACACCCCCTCACACCCCCTCACATCCCTTCACATCCCTCACATCCTTTTCATACCCCGTCACACCCCTTTGCCAGCTGCAATGTGCGCAGTCATCCAGGGGGAGGGACACCGCGGGGGAGGGAAAGTAGCATTGTTTGTATGTGCATGCACGCTGGCATAGAGTCAGCACAATGCCGCATTCAGGCATGCATGACAAAACGTCAATAGTCTGTAAACGTTCATTCGCCACGTTATCATTCTCTGTTATCACGGTTCATTCGCCTCGTCATCACGCTTGCATCAGCAGGCAATGCTTATCCAAGGCTGCCTAAAAACAGCAGATCATGATACTATCGAAGACAAACACTTTGCAAATAAATGTATGCTTGTATTGTTTTCCGCCCTTTTGTCGATTAGGTACTTAAATGGGTCGTAGGCTAGTCAATTAGTTTTAGGAATAGGAAAAACAATAGTTGCCTTGCCATTGACCGTCTCATGCTCTCTGGAACGATGAGAGGCGTTACCACCCACTGAAGAGTCTCTCCCTGTTTCCTCGCGCTGTATCAAATGGTAATGGTCTCCCCGCTCGTGCTGTATCAAACTGTCATGGTCTCCCTCCTTCTTGTTGTCTCTTACGGTCACCGTCTCCCCGCCTTCTTGTTGTCTCTTACCGTCACCGTCTCCCCGCCTTCTTGTTGTATCCTTCTGTCACCGTCTTCCCGCCCGTGTTGTCTCCTTATGTCACCGTCTCTCCGTCTTCGTGCTGTCTTCTACAATCACCGTCTCCCCTTCTCCGTGTTGTCTCCTGTCACCGTCTCCCCGTCTCCGTGCGGGCGCGTGGTGCTCGGGGTAATGTCAGACATACGACCCTCTGCGCTCGCAAACCGCTGTCCTGTCTTCCCGGTCCTCTGTCCTGTCTTCCCGGTCCTCTGTCCTGTCTTCCCGGTCCTCTGTCTGTCTTCCGGTCCTCTGTCCTGTCTTCCCGGTCCTCTGTCTGTCTTCCCGGTCCTCTGTCTGTCTTCCCGGTCCTCTGTCCTGTTTTCCCGGTCTTCTGCCTGTCTTCCCGGTCCTCTGTCTGTCTTCCCGGTCCTCTGTCCTGTCTTCCCGATCCTCTGTCCTGTCTTCCCGGCCCTATGTCTGTCTTCCCGGTCCTCTGTCCTGTCTTCCCGGTCCTCTGTATGTCTTCCCGGTCCTCTGTCTGTCTTCCCGGTCCTCTGTCTGTCTTCCCGGTACTCTGCCTGTCTTCCCGGTCCTCTGTCTGTCTTCCCGGTCCTCTGTCCTGTCTTCCCGGTCCTCTGTCTGTCTTCCCGGTCCTCTGTCCTGTCTTCCCGGTCCTCTGTCCTGTCTTCCCGGTCCTATGTCTGTCTTCCCGGTTCTCTGTCTGTCTTCCCGGTCCTCTGTCCTGTCTTCCCGGTCCTCTGTCCTGTCTTCCCGGTCCTCTGTCTGTCTTCCCGGTCCTCTGTCCTGTCTTCCCGGTCCTCTGTCCTGTCTTCCCGGTCCTCTGTCTGTCTTCCCGGTCCTCTGTCCTGTCTCCCCGGTCCTCTGTCTGTCTTCCCGGTCCTCTGTCCTGTCTTCCCGGTCCTCTGTCCTGTCTTCCCGGTCCTCTGTCTGTCTTCCCGGTCCTCTGTCCTGTCTTCCCGGTCCTCTCTCTTCCCGGTCCTCTGTCTGTCTTCCCGGTCCTCTGTCTGTCTTCCCGGTCCTCTGTCTGTCTTCCCGGTCATCTGTCATGTCTTCCCGGTCCTCTGTCTGTCTTCCCGGTCCTCTGTCCTGTCTTCCTGGTCCTCTGTCTATCTTCCCGGTCCTCTTTCCTGTCTTCCCGGTCCTCTGTCTGTCTTCCCGGTCCTCTGTCTGTCTTCCCGGTCCTCTGTCCTGTCTTCCCGGTCCTCTGCCCTGTCTTCCCGGTGCTCTGTCTGTCTTCCCGGTCCTCTGTATGTCTTCCCGGTCCTCTCTCTGTCTTCCCGGTCCTCTGTCTGTCTTCCCGGTCCTCTGTCTGTCTTCCCGGTCCTCTGTCCTGTCTTCCCGGTCCTCTGTCTGTCTTCCCGGTCCTCTTTCTTATCTTCCCGGTCCTCTGTCCTGTCTTCCCGGTCCTCTGTCCTGTCTTCCCGGTCCTCTGTCCTGTCATCCCGGTCTTCTGTCTGTCTTCTCGGTCCTCTGTCCTGTCTTCCCGGTCCTCTGTCTTGTCGTCCCGGTCCTCTGTCTGTCTTCCCGGTCCTCTGTCTGTCTTCCCGGTCCTCTGTCCTATCTTCCCGATCCTCTATCCTGTCTTCCCGGTCCTCTGTCCTGTCTTCCCGGTCTTCTGTCTGTCTTCCCGGTCCTCTGTCTTGTCTTCCCGGTCCTCTGTCTGTCTTCCCGGTCCTCTGTCCTATCTTCCCGATCCCCTATCCTGTCTTCCCGGTCCTCTGTCCTGTCTTCCCGGTCTTCTGTCTGTCTTCCCGGTCCTCTGTCTTGTATTCCCGGTCCTCTGTCTGTCTTCCCGGTCCTCTGTCCTGTCTTCCCGGTCCTCTGTCTGTCTTCCCGGTCCTCTGTCCTGTCTTCCCGGTCCTCTGTCTGTCTTCCCGGTCCTCTGTCCTGTCTTCCCGGTCCTCTGTCTGTCTTCCCAGTCCTCTGTCTGTCTTCCCGGTCCTCTGTCCTATCTTCCCGGTCCTCTGTCTGTCTTCCCGGTCCTCTGTCTGTCTTCCCGGTCCTCTGTCTGTCTTCCCGGTCCTCTGTCTGTCTTCCCGGTCCTCTGTCCTGTCTTCCCGGTCCTCTGTCTGTCTTCCCGGTCCTCTGTCCTGTCTTCCCGGTCCTCTGTCCTGTCTTCCCGGTCCTCTGTCTGTCTTCCCGGTCCTCTGTCTGTCTTCCCGGTCCTCTGTCCTGTCTTCCCGGTCCTCTGTCCTGTCTTCCCGGTCCTATGTCTGTCTTCCCGGTTCTCTGTTTGTCTTCCCGGTCCTCTGTCCTGTCTTCCCGGTCCTCTGTCCTGTCTTCCCGGTCCTCTGTCTGTCTTCCCGGTCCTCTGTCCTGTCTTCCCGGTCCTCTGTCCTGTCTTCCCGGTCCTCTGTCTGTCTTCCCGGTCCTCTGTCCTGTCTCCCCGGTCCTCTGTCTGTCTTCCCGGTCCTCTGTCCTGTCTTCCCGGTCCTCTGTCCTGTCTTCCCGGTCCTCTGTCTGTCTTCCCGGTCCTCTGTCCTGTCTTCCCGGTCCTCTCTCTTCCCGGTCCTCTGTCTGTCTTCCCGGTCCTCTGTCTGTCTTCCCGGTCCTCTGTCTGTCTTCCCGGTCATCTGTCATGTCTTCCCGGTCCTCTGTCTGTCTTCCCGGTCCTCTGTCCTGTCTTCCCGGTCCTCTGTCCTGTCTTCCCGGTCCTCTGTCCTGTCATCCCGGTCTTCTGTCTGTCTTCTCGGTCCTCTGTCCTGTCTTCCCGGTCCTCTGTCTTGTCGTCCCGGTCCTCTGTCTGTCTTCCCGGTCCTCTGTCTGTCTTCCCGGTCCTCTGTCCTATCTTCCCGATCCTCTATCCTGTCTTCCCGGTCCTCTGTCCTGTCTTCCCGGTCTTCTGTCTGTCTTCCCGGTCCTCTGTCTTGTCTTCCCGGTCCTCTGTCTGTCTTCCCGGTCCTCTGTCCTATCTTCCCGATCCCCTATCCTGTCTTCCCGGTCCTCTGTCCTGTCTTCCCGGTCTTCTGTCTGTCTTCCCGGTCCTCTGTCTTGTATTCCCGGTCCTCTGTCTGTCTTCCCGGTCCTCTGTCCTGTCTTCCCGGTCCTCTGTCTGTCTTCCCGGTCCTCTGTCCTGTCTTCCCGGTCCTCTGTCCTGTCTTCCCGGTCCTCTGTCTGTCTTCCCGTTCCTCTGTCCTGTCTTCCCGGTCCTCTGTCTGTCTTCCCAGTCCTCTGTCTGTCTTCCCTGTCCTCTGTCCTATCTTCCCGGTCCTCTGTCTGTCTTCCCGGTCCTCTGTCTGTCTTCCCGGTCCTCTGTCTGTCTTCCCGGTCCTCTGTCTGTCTTCCCGGTCCTCTGTCCTGTCTTCCCGGTCCTCTGTCTGTCTTCCCGGTCCTCTGTCCTGTCTTCCCGGTCCTCTGTCCTGTCTTCCCAGTCCTCTGTCTGTCTTCCCGGTCCTCTGTCTGTCTTCCCGGTCCTCTGTCTGTCTGCTGGCCTGGCTCTGGCCCCTGTCTTCCCGTGCGTACGCTATTTGGAACTTGTTTTATTAACTGGGAAGAAGTCCTCAGAGTAAACAAACACTTCAGCAGATGCTTGAGTGTTCTTATGATATCTCGTTCTTATGACGATGACGTTAATGTGAAATGCCTGCAGGCAAGGGCGGATCCAGCCGGCCGTTGGGGGGGGGGACAAACCATTTTTAGCGGACCTTACCACTTTCTTACCTCTTTCGAATTTAGCGGACCTTAGCCATTTCGAATTTCTTCCCGGATTTGGGCCACTTGATTTTGCAACCACACGATTTCTAATTTTGTCTTTATTATTATGATTATTTTTAGCTTTTCGACCTTTTGGGATATCGACAAAGGAAAGATGTCAGCTTGCAGTTTTTATTGTTCCGACATAGCCTTACACTGAGCAAAACTATGTCAATTGTCAGGTGTACCCAGGGGTGTCGCCAATAATTTTTTAGTGGGGGGGGGGGGGCAGCTGAAATGATGAAAAATGTACCCCATTTTTATGCGTGTATTTAAGCCTTTGCAGCATTTTTAATGTGGGCTTTCAAGTTATAGTAGGTACTTGTTATTTAGCGCCACGAAGCGGCGCGAAATATTTACGGGTTTACCTGATAAAACCCAGACACATAGGTGGTGCACTTGTAGAGAATAAGGAGCTAAACATGCTATGCATTCAACTCACCGTTACAACGAACCGACGACGATGGCAATAGCTTCGTTATGACGATGGCCACCGATGTGACGCCGCGAAGCGGCGCTTTTTTTTTTAGGTCGTGGAATTTTTTTTTTATATTTGAGCCAGACTCAGGTAACCCCATTCCTGGTTGCACATCTCGGTATGATGAAACATATTGAAATGAATGTAGTTTTTAATATACATATTATTCGGATAGTAAATCACGATGACCGGTAACAGTCAGCGCTCAATAGTACAGATGATAATAATAACTGTATACATATGTACCGAACTGTAACACACAACTGGTAACAGCTTGCAAATGGTTTGAAAGCAGCAAAAGGCAGAACGACATTTCCGATCATAAATAGTCCCTGCGGATCTGCAGGAGCCTGGGGTGAGATGGCTTGGGGAGATGGTCCTGGCCTGGTCCCACTACTAGCTCTTCGGTCCAGCAAGTTAGGCACCGCTGGAGCAGCTTCCGGGTGCCCATGTCCGCGTCTTTGCGTGCGCGTCGCCTTTTTCGGAACTCGGCAGACTAGCTAAACATGTAGCACGCTTGAAAGTTAATATTTTATGAACGGAGTGGGCCCTGGGGCTAGCAATTAGGTACCGCCAAGGAGAGACTGATAGACACTTCATAATTCATTTTCTCATTTTCCAAATTTATATAAGTAATTTCGTATTTTGTGTCATACCGCCAAGCGGCGCGGAATTTTCAAGTTTTTCACTGTGGATAGCTGGATTTTGACTGCTGCAAAGACAATTTTTTACAACTGTGCGTTGTGCGTCCGACCGTTTGGGGGGAGGGCAAAATCATAGTTTCAGGACCTTGGGGGGGGGGGTATATGTAGCCCCTTCGCCCCCCCCTCTCCTGGATCCGCCCCTGCCTGCAGGCTGTGTAAGTGTGTTGTATGTATAACGTCCACGGGGACGCAGCTGCAGCTGTTATTTAAAATATTTACGCGAGCGTGACAAACACTGCCCCAGAGGCTGGGTCTGAATCACTGGCAGACTTGACCCCGCATTTATAGTAAACACGGTTACACATTTCACGATGCTTTTCCAACGCCAGAGAGTACCCGCACGAACGCACGCGTGATATACAAGCTCCAGACATAACGACTCAGGCGGCGTTCGCCAGATGCTCGCGACCATCACAGCTGTGCACACATATGTGTCATTGTGTTTGATGAGTCGGCACCGTCACTGGTCGGAGGGGCGCCGTCACTGGCCAGAGGGGCGCCGTCACTGGCCGGAGGGGCGCCGTCACTGGTCGGAGGGGCGCCGTCACTGGCCAGAGGGGCGCCTTCACTGGCCAGAGGGGCGCCGTCACTGGTCGGAGGGGCGCCGTCACTGGCCAGAGGGGCGCCGTCGCTGGCTAGAGGGGCGCCTTCACTGGCCAGAGGGGCACCGTCACTGGCCAGAGGGGCGCCGTCACTGGCCGGAGGGGCGCCGTCACTGGCCGGAGGGGCGCCGTCACTGGCTAGAGGGGCGCCTTCACTAGTCAGAGGGGCGCCGTCACTGGTCGGAGGGGCGCCGTCACTGGCCGGAGGGGCGCCGTCACTGGCCGGAGGGGCGCCGTCGCTGGCTAGAGGGGCGCCTTCACTGGCCAGAGGGGCGCCGTCACTGGTCGGAGGGGCGCCGTCACTGGCCGGAGGGGCGCCGTCGCTGGCTAGAGGGGCGCCGTCACTGGCCGGAGGAGCGCCGTCACTGATCGGAGGGGCGCCAGCTTTGCATGGGCGCCTCGGGTCCAAAGGACCAGGTCATGCCCTGAATTACCGTATACTCTGTACGCCACTGGTGCCTGTCCTGTTGGCGGTGCTAATTGCAGCAACAACAAAATGGTCCGGGGGGGGGGGGGGGGCGACCGTTGAAAACGGTACGGACATTCCGTACTGTCCGTATAAGTGGTTGCGCCCCTGCTGAAATGGATGGTATTTTGACTTAGATTGGCGTTCTTTGATGCAAAGGGCGGCCTCATCTCCCGGGGCTACTTTATCGCCGAGATGCGTTTCAGCATATTTTTAACTGGGGTGGCAAAGTACCGTCACTGGGGTGTCATTCTTCATGACTGGGGTGGCAATTACCACCCCAGTTACTATGTTAAAATACGCCCTGATGAAGGGCTTTACTGTGAGAGGTGACCCCTGAAATCAGGGCCATCAAATTTTAATGTTGCTTCTAAGTCAACATTTTGGATTTCAGCAGCCAGTGACGGATCAACGGTTGGTCAAAATGGACCATTTTCTCCCACTTACGCACACAAACTTTTCCCTGACGCCTCCTCCCCCGCTCAACAACCTTTCGCTGACGACCCCCGCTCAACAACTTTTCCCTGACATCCCTTCCCCCGCTCAGCAACCTTTCGCTGGCAGCACCCTGTTGAGGCCTGCCCCCCCCCCCCTCCCCGACATAAATATTACGAGCGAGCGCGATGCCCTCGCGAGTCCTCACTGAATACGGAATTTGTATCACATATAAGCGGCCGACCGACCATTACGCTTGGCCGACCCGACCGGCCGCTTTTGAGGGGCTCATATCTTTGGAATCCCGCATCCGATTGACAAGCGGTCTTCGCCATCTGATAGCCCTATTCAATAAATTATGTTATTGGCATGTTTCGTCTTACCTGAGGGGTCAGCATGGCGTGTGGCACGTGCCGCGTCAGGGGTGTCATAAAACGTTGTCCTGCTATAGCTGAGAAACGGCTGGCCCGATTAAGCTGAAATTTGGTGTGTGGTTTCATTGCTATAGGGTTTCTAAGGGCTCGCTCGTTCTTCGTCGGTTAAGGCGTCTTACTGGTAAGTACACCACTGTTTGTGACTACCTTTGCGGAGTAAGATTCCTCCCCCCTCAAATTCAAAACCAAGGTTCACCACTGGCTGCAGAACATTAGGCGGCTTTTGAGTTCTAGTCAGAGACACCACCGGCAGTATTACCACGTCTGATTCACTTCTGAACCCTATCGGCACCTACCAAGGGTCAGCGCTAGGCCCTCTGCTATTCTCTATTTATGCCAACGACCTACCAATGTTTACAGACGGCGCTGAGATAGTGCAGTATGCCGATGACACCCAGGTGATGGTCTCTGGTGGGACTGGCGACCTTGGCACCCTCACCCGGCTCATGGAACACAACCTCACCCTTCTGGCTCATTGGTTCGGCAAAAACGGCATGAAACTTAACGCTAAAAAAACGCAGCTCATTGTTCTCGGCTCACGTCAAAAACTGCAGCGGCTCCCTCTCATCAGCGTCAAATTCATGGGTGCCACGGTTGCCGATTCCCCCACCGTCCCGGAACCTGGGTGTAGTTTTTGACCAGGCCATGACGTTCTCGACCCATGTAGATGACGTTGTGAAGCGGTGTACTGGCCTGCTGATCGGCCTCAGCCACTGTAGGCACAGTCTACCTCAGGCAACCTTCACCACACTAGTCCAGGGTCTTGTCACCTCGCTAGTCCGTTACTGCATTTGTGTGTACGGTACATGTCACGCCGGTCAGACGGCGCGCCTGCAGAAGCTGCTCAAATTCGGGGCACGTGTGATCTGTGATCTCTGGCCGTAGGAAGTTTGATCACATCAGTGACGTTTTAAGACAACTCGAGTGGCTGACGGCGGGCAACATGTATCTTTACCATTATATGACCCTGTTGAAACGCATTTTAGTGACATCTCAGCCCGAGTCGCTTCATAGTCATCTTTTATCCAGACGTGATGTCCACCACCGCGAAACCAGGCAGTGTGACCAACTACAGACGCCAGCGATCCGCACAGAGGCGGGGAGGCGGCGCTTCTTGTATTCGATAGTGACGGCTTTCAACAGCCTGCCCGCTACTATTCGTGATCTCAGCCCACCCCAGTTTAAGACCGAGCTGCGTAAGCACATAATGCAGACACAGGGGTGATTTAAACATGTAGGCGATTGTTAGTTGTTTTACTCGGTGCGTGACTGTGTGTGTGCGTGCGCGTGCGCTAGTATGTCTGCTGACCCGATTCCACTGTTTTACGTCTTATAACCTGCGACCTAGAATAGCCCCGCTTCGCGTGGATTGGTTGCGTGACGTCAATACAATACAATACAATACAATACAGTATCTGATTTTCTGGAGCGACTGGAGTGGCTCACGTCGCTCCACACGCCGTGTCTCGTGCACAAGGTGCGCCGTGGTTGGGAGCCGGAGGTCTTGCGGCCGCGATCGCCACTGTAGCCGAGGCTCGCGGCCGCGAGCGGATAGTGGCACCCGTTAGGACTACCTGTTGTTGTACGTGCCGCGGTCCCGCACCGAGATGGGGAAGAGGCGGTTTAAGTGCAGGGGACCGGCCTCGTACAACGCCCTGCCACCCGATCTGTCGCGGCTCCCTCCGCACCTGTTCGGTCGCCGCCTGAGGCGGCACCTCAGTGATGACCGGTCTGCGCAAGTTTGATCCGTGTGGCTTGATGTGACTGCTCACTGTATTTGCTTTTGACTAGCGTGTGATTGTGTTTGTATGACTGTTGGTGTGTGAAGTTGTTTATGTGTGTGCGTGTGTTCTATGTTCAGACCACATTCCTTTATATTTATATTACAATGCCATGAGGCAGCAATAGTCGCAATTATATTGCGGAGTGCCTTAATGAACAGTCTGAGTCTGAGTCTGAGTCTGAGTCTGAGTCTGAGTCTGAGTCTGAGTCTGAGTCGAGTCGAGTATGAGCCTGAGTCTGAGTCTGAGTATGAGTCTGAGTCTGAGTCTGAGTCTGGGTCTGAGTCTGAGTCTGAGTCTGAGTTTGTGTCAGAGTCTGGGTCTGGGTCTGGGTCTGGGTCTGGGTCTGGGTCTGGGTCTGGGTCTGGGTCTGGGTCTGGGTCTGGGTCTGGGTCTGGGTCTGGGTCTGGGTCTGAGTCTGGGTCTGGGTCTGGGTCTGGGTCTGGGTCTGGGTCTGGGTCTGGGTCTGGGTCTGAGTCTGAGTCTGAGTCTGAGTCTATGTCTGTGTCTGAGTTTGTGTCATAGTCTGGGTCTCGGTCTGGGTCTGGGTCTGGGTCTGGGTCTGGGTCTGGGTCTGGGTCTGGGTCTGGGTCTGGGTCTGGGTCTGGGTCTGGGTCTGAGTCTGAGTCTGAGTCTGAGTCTATGTCTGTGTCTGAGTTTGTGTCATAGTCTGGGTCTGGGTCTGGGTCTGGGTCTGGGTCTGGGTCTGGGTCTGAGTCTGAGTCTGAGTCTGAGTCTGAGTCTGAGTCTGAGTCTGAATCTGAATCTGAGTCTGGGTCTGAGTCTGAGTCTGGGTCAGAGTCTGAGTCTGGGTCTGGGTCTGGGTCTGGGTCTGGGTCTGGGTCTGGGTCTGGGTCTGGGTCTGGGTCTGGGTCTGGGTCTGGGTCTGGGTCTGGGTCTGGGTCTGGGTCTGAGTCTGAGTCTGAGTCTGAGTATGTGTCTGAGTCTGTCAGAGTCTGAGTCTGGGTCTGAGTCTGGGTCTGGGTCTGGGTCTGGGTCTGGGTCTGGGTCTGGGTCTGGGTCTGGGTCTGAGTCTGAGTCTGAGTCTAAGTCTGAGTCTGAGTCTGGGTCTGAGTCTGGGTCTGGGTTTGAATCTGGGTCTGAGTATGAGTATGGGTCTGGGTCAGAGTCTGGGTCTGAGTCTGAGTCTGTGTCTGAGTCTGTATCAGAGTCTGAGTCTGGATCTGAGTCTGGGTCTTGGTCTGAGTCTGGGTCTGGGTCTGGGTCTGGGTCTGAGTCTGAGTCTGAGTCTTAGTCTGAGTCTGAATATGTGTCTGAGTCTGGGTCAGAGTCTGGGTATGAGTATGAGTCTGGATCAGAGTCTGGGTATGAGTCTGGGTCAGAGTCTGTATCAGAGTCTGAGTCTGGGTCAGAGTCTGGGTCTGAGTCTGGGTCTGGGTCAGAGTCTGGGTATGAGTATGAGTCTGGATCAGAGTCTGGGTATGAGTCTGGGTCAGAGTCTGAGTCTGGGTCAGAGTCTGGGTCTGAGTCTGGGTCTGGGTCAGAGTCTGGGTCTGAGTCTGAGTCTGGGTCAGAGTCTGGGTATGAGTCTGAGTCTGGGTCAGAGTCTGAGTCTGAGTCTGACTCTGAGTCTGGGTCTGACCTGCCTCTCTCGTCAGTCTGACCTGCTACAGACCTATGAATGCCGCCATGTTGGACCGGGACACTGGTCTGTGTCTCTGTTTCAGAGCCTAATATGTCTCCCCTGATTCAGATCCTGATATGTCTCTTTTTAAGACTCAGCACTGCCGCCACGTTAGACTTGGACCATCACATATCTGTCTGTTTCAAGCCTCTGACTGTAGCCATGTTGTCCCGTTTACGGCCCCTGAGGACATTCATTTGACCCATGTTTCTCGTCTCAGACCCCTGGGCACCACCATGCTGGACGTTGACGCCACATTCGCTGAGATCAACGGCTGGGGCCGGTACCAGAAGTTGGTGTACTTCCTGCTCTGCGTACCGACCAGCATCGCAGGAGCGGCCGTCATCAGTCTGTCCTGGACAGGGTTCAACATGCAGAACAGGTCAGTCAATAGACACAGGTCAAGGTCAGCTGATGGTCCAATACGACGTACAGGTCGGTCACTCACTGGCAGACTTCTCGGGTCTGTTAATTCAAGACGACGTTATTCTACCGTGAGGCTGGCCAGGCGCCCAGAGGCAGAGTATCGGCGAAACAATTACTGCTGTTGGTTATTATCCAGATATAATGAGAAGATGCTTATGCTAATGATCACATTTTGAATGGGTGGATGCTCATAAATGTGTTTGAAATGTTGGTGACTGCCCGCCAATATGTCGTAAATGCTGGCGCAATCCACACACTAACCCATCCAACGCATGCAATGTTCAATTGGTAGCCACGCATAATGGTAGTCACCCACATGAGTCGGCTCTCATCTCAAACAGGGTAGGTTGGATGGGGCTGCTCAGCAAAGAAGTCCGCTTGTCAATCGCACGTGCGGTTGCAGATATATGAACTTCTCAAAAGCGTCGCCACGTGCCGGGCCGGGCCGGGTCGCTCATAATCCGATTTGTCCCATCCACCACGGAAGGACGAGCGAGCGCTCGCTCGTAATAAAAACAAAACCTGTTTGACTGCTAGCGTTACAGCACGCGTCTTGGCGCGTCCGTTGTACCTGAGCATGTTTGGTGGCGGTCGCCGCCTCACCGGCCAGGAGGCGTGGGTATTTTCGCCCGTCAGCCCCGGCTCATGGCTCTCCTGGGCGGTATTTTTTGGCCACAAACCCGACGGCGTGGTGTCGGCCAGAGTGCCAACCTTTCGACGCACACACGTGGCTGCTGCGTGATACTCGGTGAATCAGAGTCGACGGCGGCGTTTCTTTAGATTTACAGGCCAAGTCGGGGTTTGAAACACACGATAGTGACGCAAAAATACAAGAATTGTAAAAATACGTAGACTTAGTAATACAAATAATATACGATATTAAAATAGTATTACAAAATACAATTTTATAAGCTATAAGATACTTATTAATAAGAGCGAATAAGCGAGCATAATACAGCGAGCCTGCCTACGCATTATTATTTATCATGAAGGCATATGATGTTGCATGCACTCTATCTTTTGGGAATATATACCAAACTTCTATGAACAATCAACAAGCATTTGAAAAAGTGCATTGAAATCGGCAGTTTAACTTGGCCCCGGACGGCGAACTATTCAGTGTTCAATACTTTTTTTATTATAAATTATATGTTTTCCCATCAATTTTCAACAAACAGGTTTTGAATATATTACAATGCACACATGAAACATTTATCCAAACCGTTTATCCATAATCAATCAATAAACGTTTCAGAAAACCGTGATGCATTCCGCGGATTAACTTGGCCAAGGACGGCGACGTATTTAGTGTATGCGATGTGTTTCATTGACCAATCAGGGACGTTGTCACGCTTCTTGGAGCACTTACTTCATTGCCGGCCCTATGACTTGTTTACAAATAACATTCAAACCAGAGATAGTGATGGATTATACGTCACCATATGTAAATACATATTTTTTTCATTTCCCATAATTTAATTTTTTAAATAGAAAATGTTGTTATTTCACTTTTAAATTGAGGCACGATCAATTTGAAATAATACATTTGTCACAGAAAAATGCAGATAAATAAATTAAAAGGTGAATATTTCACTGTAATACATGTTTTTGTTTGTATGTAGTTTGTCCCAGGGAAGCGCTATTTACTTTGTACATCTCCATTCAGCTGAACGTTCCTAAAACTATGCATACTATGGTATATCCACGGTAAAACTATTGAATGTGTTACTCATTATTGGGACACAGTCAATGCGCACGTGTGCTCCCATACCGTTTCATATTTCAAACCTGTTTTAGCTTTACCAGAGCGCGCTCGCTCTGTCATCGCCCAAAAAGGCGTTTTACGGGTATAATATTGTGGCTTAAATCCGAGGAGATATCATTTCGCGCCACCTTATTATTATTTTTTTTTTTTTTGGGGGGGGGGGGGGAGCTTGGTCCGAGGGGACGCCCTGAATTTCTTTGCCCCCCCTATCCAAAAATACCTTCCGCCGCCACTGGGTCAGGGTCAGGGGCAAGACCAGCGACAGTGGTTGTCCGTGCCCGTGCCCGTGTTTGTGTCTGTGTCTGTGTCCGTGTCCGTGTCAATGCAAGTGTCCGTGTCCGTGTCCGTGTCCGTGTCCGTGTCCGTGTCCGTGTCCGTGTCCGTGTCCGTGTCAGTGTCAGTGTCAGTGTCAGTGTCGAGTGATGCCACTGGCAGTGGTTCGTACGCGGAGCGTTAGAGACCAATGACACCTGGCGCTTACAGTGGTTGTCCGTGTCCGTGTCAGTGTCCGTTTCAGCGTCGAGTGATGCCACTGGCAGTGGTTCGTACGCGGAGCGATATAGACTATTGACACCTGGCGCTTACAACAATGTACCCTCAGCGTGCTGATAACTACCCCATTGCCTTGACATGTCGATTAACCTCACGTGTTCCCTCTCCAGATGCCTGGTACCTGCCTGCGAGAACGCCACTAGCGCCACCTACGACGCGTGGTTCCTCAACTTCAGCACGCCGCGTGACCTTGACCCGAGTGACCCGGACATGCCCTGGAGCGAATGCAACACGTTCAAACACGTGACCCCGGGCGTGTGTAATGCCAGCGCGTTCGATGCCGGGAAGCTGGAGGCGTGCAGTCAGTGGGTGTATGACACGTCGGTGATGCAGTACACCATCGTGTCAGAGGTCAGTTTAAGGTCACTGGAAGGCCACTGCAAGGTCACTGCAAAGTCACTGGAAGGTCACTAGAAGGTCACCTGAAGGTCGTGATCACTGAGGTTGTCAGGGCTGGGTATAATTTGTTGTATTTATGACGGAAATCAGTGTGCTTTTCTCAACAGACTCGATCTTTGAACCAGCGAGGTGATTGCGTTATGTTGCCATTGTTAGAGTCCAAGGGGTCCTGGAGTATTTTCTGTAGAACAGGTATATTTGGGGCTTTCAAGTTCTAACGAACGTTCTTATGACGCCTGGTTGTCCGATGTTCTTAGCCTGAACCGATCTCTTTCGTTCGCTGTTTTAGTTTGAACTTAGTTGTTTGTACGGCGTTTCTAGTTTAAACTGAGCTGCTTGTCCGGTGTTCCAGTTTGAGCTGACCTGCGGACGAGCGTGGCTGACAACTCTGGCCAACAGTCTCTACATGGTGGGCATGTTCGTCGGCTCACTCGTCCTGGGCTACATCTCAGACAAGTGAGTACAATCGCTGACCAACGTATATAGGCGTTCCATTGTTCACTATATCTTATCCACACTGCATTCCTACATATGACAAAGAGCTGCTCTGTTGGACCCAGCAGGCGCTATCAGTGCAATGACTCTCGCACATCGATTGAAATCGGCGAAATTTACACATTTTCGGTTTTTAGAATTCTTTTAATAACCATATGTCGCTTTATCGTTACATATTCCGATGAGATGTGACCTTGACATGATTCATCCTAATATAGCGCGTTTCGGAGTGCAATATTTCTCCGCGTGACCTGATGAGTAACAGCACTACAATTTTCTGTTTGCAATGTTTCTCTGTGAAGTTTGTGAGGCATCACATATTTATTGTACTTTATTTTTATTTTAGTCAACTGCATCACCCACGGGATGAACCCAATGACGGGCGAAGTTGAATAGTTAAAAACGTCAACACATACACCACAAATCAAGCAACAAAAATATAAATAAAAAGACGAGAACAGAAAATAACATTAAAAACGCGTCACGCGTCACCCACAGCATCACGCAGCCCACACTGCTTCCTCAAGGGTTGACGATGGGCAGATCATTGTGTATGTAAGCGTTCATATCGCGTTCGATGTATTGCTTCGTCGGTGCTCTTTTGACGGCTAATGCATCTGAAAAGGCCATATTAAGCCGATGACAGTGCATGCCTACCAATGCTCACTACCTATTACCAAATGCAATGATAGCAGCTGACATAATGCAATGATAGCAGCTGACATAATGCAATGATAGCAGCTGACATAATGCAATGATAGCAGCTGACATAATGAAATGATAGCAGCTGACATAATGCAATGATAGCAGCTGACATAATGCAATGATAGCAGCTGACATAATGCAATGATAGCAGCTGACTTAATGCCTAATAGCAGCTGACTTAATGCCTAATGGCAGCTGACTTAATGCCTAATAGCAGCTGACTTAATGTAATGATAGCAGCTGACTTAATGCCTAATAGCAGCTGACTTAATGCCATGATAGTAGCTGACTTAATGTATAATAGCAGCTGACTTAATGCCTAATAGCAGCTGACTTAATGCCTAATAGCAGCTGACTTAATGCCTAATGGCAGCTGACTTAATGTAATGATAGCAGCTGACATAATGCCATGATAGCAGCTGACTTAATGCCTAATAACAGCTGACTTAATGCCTAATAGCAGCTGACTTAATGTAATGATAGCAGCTGACTTAATGTCTAATAGCAGCTGACTTAATGCCTAATAACAGCTGACTTAATGCCTAATAGCAGCTGACTTAATGCCTAATAGCAGCTGACTTAATGTAATGATAGCAGCTGACATAATGTCATGATAGCAGCTGACTTAATGCCTAATAGCAGCTGACTTAATGCCTAATAGCAGCTGACTTAATGCAATGATAGCAGCTGACTTAATGCCTAATAGCAGCTGACGTAATGCCTAATAGCAGCTGACTTAATGCCTAATAGCAGCTGACTTAATGCCTAATAGCAGCTGACTGAATGCCTAATAGCAGCTGACTTAGGCAGTCAAAAGTTCATCGCATGCAACGGGGACCGTTTTTAAAGTCATAATAGCATTCGTGATATTAACTCAGGTCAACTACCTGCAACGGAGACCATTTGACTGACTCAAATGACATTACTTCACGAATGCTAAACTAATGCAGGTTAGGTTAGCCATCAAAGTAAAGCAATATTGGGTTAGCTATAGGTATCCGGTACAAAGCAGTTATATCCAGTAATGATCCGGTTATACCTGGTATACGGTCCAGACAGATACCCTAACGCTAACCGCACAAGGCTTTGACCACTAGAATGAAGATATGCCTGTTTAGTCCACTTATGTGCGTACTAACCACCATTACAGCCTATTTCTTTCAGAGACACAACTCCTAATCATATCGCAAAGTTTTTATGTTGGTAACAACAACGAAAACTGGGAAATTACACACTTGAAACGATTATTGCTAACACGTAAATACTTACTGGGTCGTGAAACCTTGATTTGAACATAATGCTCTGAAGTCCGAAACGGTTCCGAATCAACAGCAATACATCACATCACCCGAATCGCATCGGAATCAGACTGAATAACCATGCGTCCCATTGACGCCATTCGCCGACTTCTCAATCTGGCCTCCTGTTCTATGGATCCAGGCGTCACCAGCGTTTTCCGGCACTAATTACCTGACCAATCACATTCGGACCCAACGGTCTGTAATGTGTCCAGCTCCAACTGCGCCCAGTGCGAGGTTGCGATCCTCTCCATGGTTCAGTGTTGACCCACTAAGCCTGCATCGGCAGGTCAATGCCAGATTTGGCCGTGATATTGGCATTGGACTTCTATAGCACGAAGTCGATATTTTCCTCCAGTTCATGACGCCCGGTCAGTGGCTGCAACCCTTATTAACGTTGTGTTTTAGTTCATAGCGCAGCAATGCTATTGTCTCAATGACTTCTGGTCTGGCTCTATGACAGCCTCGGTAAACTGGAATGGCATGTTTTGGTGCTGGTGGTGGCTTCCTTGATTGAAGCTCTTTTTAACCAAGGCGCCGAACCATGTAAACAAGAAAGAAACAACGTTTTACTTAAACGATGTTTGCGACATATTTTCTAGCATGCACGATAGTATAGGTAGACAACATTAAATGCCACTAGTAAAGCAAGACTTAGCGTCAAGTATCTCATTCACTTGAGGCAATGCCTCTCGTTCACGTGTGACAGATAGCCGAATAAAAGGCGGCATTGTCACGTAACGTGTAATCTTTGAGTCTTCCGTCTTAGCAGTTCAAAAGGTAAGCTGCGTTTTTTTTATCGCAGTTGTGCTTGCTCCCCACTTAGCGATCGTATGGTATCGATACGACCCCAGATCGTGAGTGTAAAATATTCGATAAAGCAAAGTCACCATGATTGGTTGTATTGCGTAGCGGTGCCTTTTCGGCGGCTGGATTACCTTAATATATTGCCTGAATGAAACTTCAAATGCCAGAGTGGTGCTTCCACAGAAGACATATGTTTGAAACATGACACAGTGTTGTGACATCATGAGCATGCCGCTGATGTTTACTTTGGCACAGCTGGGAAATAATCCGTTAGTTTTATTCTTAATTTGGCTAGTAGCAATATTGCTGCTATAAATTCCATTCATTCCAGAGTGGATAAATCGCGAATCTTCAGCGGGAGACGATTGGACAACTGCGCCGTACAAAAAAAGGAGGCGCACCCCACTGTGCATGTATTTTTCAGCACTCAACCATACGATTTTGGTGAGGTGATTGGTGATTTTGGTGAGGAAGTGCTAACATTTGTCATGATTCAATGCAGTATTCGAACGTCTTATCATTGATCCAATGATCATTAACTTTTAACGATCATCAACCTTTACGTGTTATGTTTTACACAAAATGATCCCTTGCGAAAGTAGTTCGGTATAACACTTGTTCGAATGTATAAACGTCCAATTTGTTGAAACGTTCTCATTGTCGCCTCATTAAAAGTCAGGCTTGCAAGGTCGAGAGAAGCAATGCGTAAGCCTAAAACACTTTAGTAGCATAATTTTACTAAGTTTTCTTTCCTTTTTTGTTAAAGGAAACAGTTCACTTAACATGGGGGGTTTTGAATTGAGATAGCCAAGTTGTAGTCCATGCTCGAAAATGGACTTGAGAAGCTTTCACATCTTCATAGAAACCCCTTAATTAATTCAAATTGGCTTACCGGAGTCCTAGAAGTCTGAACGAGTATCCTTTCATGACACCTAGCGCTGATTGGCTGATTTGACGTATGATTATGGCGCATGGCTTTGGGAATAAGTATTATAAACATTGAAATATATAGCGTGGACAATAACATGCTGTTTCAGTACCTTATTCCCTTCATTGCACTAATGCACTTTGAGAGATATGTCGCTAAAATCACCTATAAACACTTCTCTCAGCAATATTATTAGTGCAATTATACGTAACGCGCGTGATTTCGCACTCCATTCAGAGGAAAACAGCTGAATTGGAACCAAATAACTGACATTATAATTTGCCTTTTCCGCGTTCATATACATTTTCTATGGCATACTTGTAACATGATAATTCATTTCTAGCTTCTCTCAATCATTTCTGAGATTATTTAAATGTGGACTGTTTCCTTTAAGCTTGTGAGCTGTAACTGCTTTGGTGAAGAAATCATCCACCACATCCACTAATGACTGGCAAAACAACCTAGGCTGTGCCTTTGGGCCATGGAAATATCAAACACCAGGAAGGAGACGGTTAAGCGTCTTGTTTATTGTCAATGTTGGTGTTTAAATATTTGACGTCCTGTTAATGTTGATGCTAATGATGATGATGATGATGATGTAGATGACTCCGTTGACTGTTTACGGGTTTGATCATACCAATAAATATGGTGTCCTGAACCCTCTCTTTTATCTTCCTCTAGAGAATATACAGCTTTTGGCCCTCCTTTATATTACGCTGGAAAATAAACACTTTCTTTGAAGTCGGCCCGGTATGATTATACACCAAGTGCGATATTTATTGTTGCATTAAATATTTGCCAGTGTACTGGTGCAAGGGCGTATTGCTAAATTCGTCAAGGGGGGGGGGGGGCAAGCCCCAAGACAGCGCCAAACCCCCACATGAGGGCGCCTCTTTTTGTGGCAAAAAAGTATCCATGTTTTATCCGCGGATTTGGGCCGGTCCCCTTATTTTGGTATTCGAACTTAAGAAATTCACTTTTCAAATTCACACAAATTTATTTTGTTGATTTTTTTTCCGATTTTTTTTTGGGGGAGGGGGGTCAAAAACCAAAAATTGTGAACAACCGAGATAGCCATTTTAAAGAAAATGTCATTTCCTGTCTTTTTACGTTTTTTTCTTCAATTTGCTTTAAACTCTATTTTCTACGATTTTTCAAACATTTATCTGTTCACCAAAAATGGCATGACATGACGTCATTAACCCGCGCGGCGCTGGGGGGGGGGGGTAAATTTTACCCACCCCCCTCCCGGATTTTCTCCATAACTTGAAAACTATGACAGATATCAAAGTGAAACTTGCGGTACCTTATGGTGCATCAATTCTACATCTTGTGTTACATTTTTTTTTAATTCGAGAGAATTTTAAGGAGATAATGACGTTTTAGTTACGTCATGTCATGTCATTTTTGGTGAAAAAACGTTAAATGTTTGAAAAATCGTATAAAATAGCGTGTTAACGCAAATCGCAAATAAAAGACGTAAAAGAAAGGAAATAACAGTGTCTTCAACATGGCTATCTCAGATGTTCAACATTTGGGGTTTTTGACCACCAAAAATGAAAGAAAAAATTGGGGAAGAATTTCCACAAAAGTTTTTTGTTTGAATATTTTCAAAAAACCGGAAAACATATTATAGAGCCGAGTATGAACGATGTTCAAACCAAATTTCAAAGCAATTTCTTTATTTTTGACTGACTTATGGCTCTCTAAGAATAAGTAACTCATGACGTCATTTTCTTAAATTGCGTTTTTTTGGCTTTTACTGACCAGATACAGACAAATAAATGCCACCACTGTATTTCGAAGACAAAACTAGTCTAGAAACATGCAATGTTTATTTATATTAATAAATTTCAAATTTTGACCTTATTGTGACCTGACCTTGACCTGAGGGCGATTATATGGTGTCAGGGTGTGAAAATGGCTGCTTCTATCGAATTATACGTGTAAAATAACCCATACAACATGTGTCGCATGGCTTTCGTAGACCTGTGACCTTTTGTGACCTGACCTTGACCTTGACCTTTGCTTAAAATTTCACTTTTACTTATGCGGGAGATGCATTATACATTTGGGAGCACTTTGTAAGATAGTAGTTGCAATACAAGGCTTTGGATGGAAAGTATAGCCCAAAAACCCAAATACTTAAATTTTGACATTGACCTGACCGTGACCTGACATGTGACCTTATGCTAATAATTTCGGGCATGCGTTAGATTCTTCTCACTGAGAGCTTTCGATCGCCGCCTTGCGCGTCTCGCTGCGGTTATTGGTTCGGAAGATACGAGGGGGGTAAAATTTACCCCCAGCACCGCACGTTCGGATGGAGACCCCAGCGCCGCGCGGGTTAAAACGTGATTATCTCCCAAAACACTGTATCAATGTCATTTACATTTGGTAAGAAACCGTCGAATTGATGCAGCATAAGGTACTGAAAGTTTCACGTTCATATCTATCATGGTGTTCAAGTTATTGAGAAAGTCCGGGAGGGGGGGGGGAGATTCTACCTCCGCCAGCGGGGCGCGGGTTGACCCGGTATTGACTGGGGTCTCAGCAAAACGCCATTGACTGAGGGGGCGTTATACGCCCCCTGGTTATCTTCCGAACCAATGATCGCAGCGAGAAGCGCAAGGCGGCAATCGAAATCTCTAAAGGAGACGAATCTAAAGCATGAAAAAAGAGGCAAAGAGAGGTCAAATGTTAGGTCACGGTCAGGTCAAAGGTCAAAATCGGCGTATTTGAGTTTATGGGCCATACTTTCCATCCAGAGCCTTCGATTGCGACTAGTTTCGCTCAAAGTGCTACCAAAGGTATGATACATATCCCGCATGAGCTAAAGGGATATTTTTGACCAAAGTCAAGGTCAAGGTCAGGTCACAACAGGTCACTATGCTCAAAATATCTACGAAAGCTATGCAACACATGTTTTATGAGTTATTTTCCACGTTTAATTTGATAGTGATAGTCATTTTACCACCTCACTGCATTTACGTGAAGTAAATGTTAATTTCAGGTCAAGTTCAGGTCACCGAAGTTCAAAATGTTAAATTGTTAAATCTAAACAAAAAAGGCATGTCGCTAGACAAGTTTTGTCTCGGAAATACAGTGGCGGCATTTACAAAATATGACTTCATGAGTTATCCATACTTTAAATGTCATAAGTCAGTCAAAAATGGAGATGTCAGTTTTAAATTTGATATGGTAGTTGCCTAGGTATGGTTCCCTGACATATCTTCCGGTTTTTGGAATATTTTAGAAAATTTTGATTTTGTGATAATTTTCCCAAAAAAAAAGTGTTTTGAATTTAAAGGGTTTCAAAACTAACATTTTCACAAATCCGAGATAGCCAGTTTGTATCTGTTGCAATTTTCTATGTTTTGGCGTTTTTCGATTGCATTTTGCTTTAAATGTGACATTTGTACGGCCTGGCAAAGTTTAGCTGATTTTGGTGTAAAACTCGTGTGTAGTGACGTCACTAAATTCGCTATAACTCGAAACATTTTCGAAGCAATTTCTTAATTATAGCACACAAGACGTAAAAGTGATTCATAAGAAGGTAACCGAAGTTTCACGTTGGTAGTTTTATTCGTTTTTCAGCTATTGCGAAAAATTCATCAGGGGGGCGTTAAACGCCCCCCCCCCCCCCCCCCAGTCAATGGCGGGTAAGTGTCGCCGGGGCTGCTTGAATTGCATTCAATCACTCGAGAGAAGAAGAAAAATCCGTTTTCATAAAGTTTTATCCTAAGATCATTATTGTTCACGTTCAGTGCAGGGAACGCATACCTACTTGTATTGAATGTCCCCCCCCCCCCCCACCAAGATTCCTGTGAGGAGGGGCATTTGCCCCTGATGCCCCTTCGCCCTGGATACTCCAGTGCCGTCAGAAAAAGGTATTGTTGAGCGGGTTAAATGATACAAATAGCAAAAAAACAAAGAAGTTAACCCTCGCCCTACGGGGGGGGGGGGGGGGGTTCTAAAACGACCCCCCCCCCCCTGAGGTTTTTCTTGCATAACTTTTTCGAAATGCGGCGCATCTTGCTGAAATTTTCAGTAGCTCAGTATACAAATTATACGTATACTGTACAAATTTCATTGAAATTGGTTGAGAAATTTGGGAAATACTGATGTTTTGATGACGTCATGTTGGTGGAAAAACGCTAAATGTTTGAAAAATCGTAAAAAACAGAGTTTTGAAGTAAAATGCAAACCCAATTAAGCAAAGATTTAAAATGTTATTTTCTTTAAAATGGCAATCTCGGATTTTCGAAATTTTTGGTTTTGACTCCCAAAATCAACCAAATCTGTTTGTTTTTTTAAATCACCACAAAATCAAAATTTGCAAAGATGTTAAACCGGAATATATGTGAGATAACTAAGTATGGACAATACTCAAACCAAATTTCAAAGAAATAGCGCTATTTTGACTGAGCGATGGCTCCCTAAGTGTAAGAAATTCATTTTGTCATTTTTTTAATCACTTTTTTGACTTTTTAACCAGATACGAATAAATAATTACCTTTTATGTATTTCTGAGACAAAACTGGTCTAGGAACATGTCTTTTTAATTACATTTATAAATTTCTCATTTTGAAGTTTTCTGGCAGCAAAATCGCTCTTCTGGACGTGGTCGATCGAGGTCATTCACTTGACCTGGAAGGTCACTTGTTGATCTGAAACCTAAAAATTGCATACTGTTAGATTCCAAACATGACAGGGAACATGTTGGTTCTTACCGCGTTGCTCTATGTTGCTTGGTTTGTAAGTTAACAGGGAGTCTTTTTAGGACCCCCCCCCGTAGGGCGAAGGTGAAAAAAGCTTCCGTAGGGCGAGGGTGAAAAGAGCTTCCGTAGGGCGAGGGTTAAGGAAAATAAATTACACAAGAAATCAATAACTTAAATTAACTGTTCTTTCCACTTGATGATATTCTCGAATATTTTTAACCGTGGATTTCGTGGAATTGACCAGAATTTGTGAACAAATAAAACAAACAAAAACTGAAATTAAAGACACACCAAAATGAAAAATATTGCAATAAAGAGGCATCCTTCCTTGTCTTTTCCATTCATGCATGGGATAGAGCAAAACTGTGGAATGCTCGCGATAAAGCACAATACCTCAGTTAAAGAAGTTGATGGCAAACAACCAATTTCGTACTCGATCCAGCCGAAATCCACCCACCCCGTTCCCCGGCTTCACAAAATCAACCCTGCCCTTTTCCTCGGTCTGCCGAAGTCCCAGGCATGCGGAACCCCGCCCTGCCCCACACACAGGCTTGTTCAAATCAGCCCTGTCTCCACACATGAGGTCTGCCGAAATTCACACTGCTCTTGTTCTCTCTAGTCTCTAAAAATTCACCCAGCGGCACCTGACCTGAGGGTGGCACCTTGTCTGAAGGCGGCACCTGGCCAGAGGGCCGCACCTGGTCTGAGGTGATGCCAGAGCTAGGGGTCCTTGTCTAAGGGCGGCACATCGTCTGAGGGCGGCACATCGTCTGAGGGCGGCATCTGGTCTGAGGACATCACCTAGTATGGTTTGAGGGCGGTCGGCGGCACCTAACCTGCGGGCGGCACCTCATTTGAGGACGGCACCTAGGCCACTCCAGGTCGCTCTCTTTAGCCGCCCCTGTAGAAGGAAGGGCACCTGCCGGCGTTCCAGGCGCCCTACTACGCGGGCCAGAGGCGCCCTGTTGGGTCTGAGGGCGGCACCTGGCCTGAGGGCGGCACCTGGTTGGATGGTGACATCTAGTCTGAGGGCGACAACCGACACCTGGTCTAAGGGTGACATCTACTCTGAAGGCAGCATTGGGCTGAGGGCGGCACCTGGCCTGAGTGTGGCATCTGGCCTGAGGGCGGTACTTGGGTTGAAGGCGGCACCTGGCCTGAAGGCAGCATCTAGTCGGAGGGTGGCACCTGACCTTACAACCTGAGGGCGGCACCTGGTCTGAGGGCGGTACCTGGGCTGAGGGCGGCACTTGACCTTACCCCCTAAATACGCCCCTGGGGCTGGCTCCCGAACCCCTGGCTACCCCCCCCCCCTCCACACTCAAAAGTTTTGTGGCGACGCCACTACCTCCAAAGGCACCCTGTGTGGCGTGAACAAGGGATGCGATACCATCTCTCCGGACAGGTTCAGCAATATACCTCCGAAGGCGCCCTCCCACATACCCCGAAGGCACCCTCCGATATATTTCCGAGGGCGCCCTCCCACATACCTCCAAGGCGCCCTCCGATGCACCTCTAAAGGCACCATCCCACATAGATTCAAAGGCGACCTCCGATACACCTTTGAAAGCACCCTCCCACATGCCTCCAAGGATGCCCTCCGATACACATCTGAATGAGCCCTCCCAGATGATTCCAATGGCGCCCTCCGATACACCTCCAAGGCGCCCTCTCACATACCTCTGAATGCGCCCTCCGACACATCTCCGAGGTCGCCTTTCCAAATAGCCCCAGAGGCGCTCTCTGTGAGACCAGAGGCGCCCTGCCTCACATTCGGCGAAGGGCGCCTTTGTATGGAGGGAGGGAGGGCACCCTTGGTGCTAGGATAGATGTATCTGAGGGTGTTTTTGAACTATGTGGGAGGGCGCTTTCAGAGGTGTATTGGTGGGCGACTTTGGAGGTATGTGGAAGGGCGCCTTCAGAGGTGTATCGGAGGGCGCCTTCGGAAATGTATTGGAGGGCGCCTCCGAAAGTGTATTCGAGGGCGCTTTTGAAGGTATGTGGGAGGGCGTCATCGGAGATGTATCGGAGGGCGCCTTTGGAGCCTGTATGTATGTGTGAGGGGCCTGCAAAGTTCAAAGGTGCATCGGTGGGCGCCTTTGGTGGTGTGTAGGGCGCCTTCAGATATTATCGGAGGGCACCTTTGGAGGTATATGGGAGGGCGCCTTTGGAGGTATGTTTGAGGGCGAATTCAGAGGTGTATGTGTATCAAAGGACGCCTTTGAAGGCATGTAGGAAAGCGTTTTCAGATGTGTATTGGATAGCCTTAGCCTTCGGAGCTATGTGGGAGAGCGCCTTCAGATGTGTATCGGAGGGCGCCTTTGGAAGTATATGGGAGGGCGCTTTGAAGGTATGTGGTAGGTTGCCTTTTAAAGTATGTGGGAGGGCGCCTTTAGAGGTGTATCGGAGGGCGCCTTTAGAAGTATGTGGGAGCGCGCCTTCAGGGATGTATCTGAGCGCGCCTTACATTCAGTGGAACGCGCCTCATATTCAGCCGGAGCGCGCCTCACATTCAGCAAAGAGCGCTTTCGGCGCCCTTCGCTGAATGTGAGACGCATTTCATGAACCGAAGGTGCCTTCGGTGCATGAGGGCGCCTTCCGTGCATGAGGGCGCCTTCGGTGCGTGCGGAGGGACCATGGTGCAGTGACCCCCCTAAATGCGCCCCTGGCTCGGATTGAACCGCTGTGTTTGGCAAGGTTTCAAGTGGAAACAGTGCTGAACAGTGATAACCACATCACAGACACTCGGCTTCGTGGCTTTGAGGTATTTTAGGAAGGAGCCTGGAGTATTTAATCCTAACTTGACCCCTGCGATAGTCCCATTTAGACACTGGCGGATCCAAGGGGGCCAAAGGGGCCATGATGTCCACCAAAAAGCGTGAAATCGGTTACAAGTTCCCACATTTCCAGATTGTAAAGAAACACGTAACTTTTACAAAGGAAAGTTTGTTTTAAATCAGCTATTCATGCGAAAGGAAGCGATATCCGATGGGTTTTCTTTTATTACTGTGTTAGTTTTTTTGGGAATTTGCCCCCAAACCAACCCTTTACCGTTCTGGATCTGCCGTTGTATTTAGGCGGGTCATGCCCTACTACACTAGGATTGCAGTTTGCACGATCATGTTCAGTTGTGCTATTTTTAATTATACGGAAAACGGATAATTCAGACACTTCCGAAAACGGATAATTCAGACACTTCCGATTCCTGTTTTCAACCGATCAGGCAAAGACATGGAAGAGGGGAGGGATCATCTCAATGTCAAACCAAGTACAATATTTCAAACCAGGATATAACCACCGACATCAACCATTACTGGAAGTTTTTTGATTTTGTGTTCTTCTCATCCCTGTCTCCATGCAGAAATACAGAGACGACTACCATTAATACGCCAAGCAGCCATACTTGTAATGGTCTGGAAGGGCTGAGCAAGAAACAAAAATAATCGTACTGACATTACGGAAACCCATCAAGATCATTACCTACACCACACCAGTACAGGGGCGTATTTAGGGGGGGTCACTGCACCATGGTCCTCCCCATCCCCCCCCTTGGGCACTGAAGGCGCCCTCACGCACCGAAGGCGCCTTCGGTTCATGAAATGCGTCTCACATTCAGCGAAGGGCGCCGAATGCGCCCTTTACTGAATGTGAGGCGCGCTCCGGCTGAATATGAGGCGCGTTCCACTGAATGTAAGGCGCGCTCCGATACATCCCTGAAGGCGCCCTCCAACCTACCTCTAAAGGCGCCCTCCGATACACCTCTAAAAGCGCCCTCCCACATACTTTCAATGGCGCCCTCCCACATACCTTCAAAGCGCCCTCCCAAATACTTCCAAAGGTGCCCTCCGATACACATCTGAAGGCGCTCTCTCACATAGCTCCGAAGGCTATCCAATACACATCTGAAAACGCTTTCCTACATGCTTTCAAAGGCGTCCTTTGATACACATACACCTCTGAAGTCGCCCTCAAACATACCTCTAAAGGCGCCCTCACATATACCTCCAAAGGTGCCTCCGATACATATCTGAAAGCTCCCTCCTACATACCACTAAAGACGCCCCCGATGCACCTTTGAACATTGAAGGCGCCCTCACACATACCTACAGGCTCCAAAGGCGCCTTCCGATACATCTGCGATGGCGCCCTCCCACATACCTTCAAAGGCCCTCCCACATATCATCTTGTACACGTTTATCTTTGGATAGCCCCATAGGTACCGAGTCTATATTTTTACAATGTCATCTACCTCGTTCAAAGGTAATCATCGGGCAGATTTATAGACCCCCAAATTCGTGTCCAACTTTGTTTATTGAAGAAATGTCGAATATCCTAGACTCTATTACCGAATCATCTTCTTCTATCATCATTGCTGGTGACTTTAATTTTGAACAACTTAAGTTCAACATTGACAGTGACGTCAATGTGGCTTCATTTTTCAATATGTTTTCGTCATATGGCTTTCTTCCCTCAATACCTTTACCCACTAGACTGAGTGACCATAGACTTTCTCTGATAGATAATATATATTGTAACAATATAACCTGTGCAGACACTTCTGGAATTATTTATGATGATCTGTCTGACCATTTTCCAGTGTACCTGACATTTAAGGTAGATAAGTCTAAGGTGGTTAGACAAAAACAATCAAGCACATGTTTTAACTACAAAAGAGTGGATGATTTGCGAAACCATTTGAAAAATGAGCTACATGATTTGTATCATGTAACAGACCCAAACACTGCATGTGAAAGGATAACAGAGGCCTATTCTTCAGGGATTAGTAGGTATAGCTTTACCTTCGAGCCCTCACGAAAAAATACACCGATTAAACCATGGATTACCCCTGGCATACTTACATCTATTAATAGGAAAAATACGTTGTTAATGTTAAAAAATAACTCTCCGACCAGTGTCAATATTCTTAATTATCGCCGTTACCGCAATATTCTTGTTGGCATTATTAGGGAATCTAAAAAATATATATACACAATGAACTAAAAATGGCAACCCCAAAGAAAACATGGAGTATCTTGAAGGAACTCTCAACAGGTACTCCCCAAAGTGACAATATGCCAGACGCATTTCAAACTAGCAATGGTTTAATTAAAGAAACAGAAGAGATCGTTGAAGGCTTTAATGCATTCTTTACGGGCATTGGTAAAGAGTTAAAAAGTAAAATAAAGCAAGCAAATAATAACCCATTGCATTGCATTCCTAACTTCGTAGGAAATCCCCTTGATTCATTTCAAAATACAAACGAAGAGGAAGTTACCAAAATTGTAAATGACATGCGGCTGGTGGGAGGTGGTCACGATCAGATAAATACTCGAATATTTAAATCTATGTTCACAGCAATACTAGTTGAGATTGTTTATTTTATGAATCTTTGTCTACAACAGAATACGTTTCCAAGTGAAATGAAAAAAGCTGTTATAAAGCCGATTTATAAAGCAGGTGATAAACACCTCTTTAATAACTACAGGCCTATCTCCTTGCTCCCTGTCATTTCTAAACTTCTAGAAAAACTTATTTACATCCGTTTAAATCACCATTTAGCCTCCAATGATATCTTATCAAAAAATCAAATTTGGTTTTAGATCAGGCATGAGTACATATATGCCCATACTTCTTCTCCAAGAGAAGATTACCAATGCCCTTGAGACAGATAGTATAGTATGTGGAATATACTTAGATTTGCGAAAAGCGTTTGATACAGTCAACATAGATATATTACTTAGTAAATTACAATACTATGGTATAAATCATAATGCATAAAATATGATGAAATAATATCTAACTGAACACGCTCAATGTGTCCAAGTAGATCATATTAAATCTTCTTTCCTTCCAATTGAAATGGGAGTCCCTCATGGCTCAATCTTGGGTCCACTCCTATTTATACTTTATATAAATGATTTTCCACATGTGTGTGAACAGATAACTACATATTTATATGCTGATGACACTGCTATCTTCATCGAAGGTAGAAATGAACATAAACTGCAAAATACTTTGAACACACTTATGCCAAAAGTAGCTGAATGGTTTATTGCAAACCAGTTATATTTAAATACTGATAAAACATTTTATCAGTTATATACAAACAAAGAAGCACAAGTTGAATTATCACTTAATTTAATGGGTACAGTTATTAAGCGTGCAAAAACCGTTAAATATCTGGGGGTATTTATTGATGAGGATATGAAATGGAAAACACACATTGCTAAACTTTACACAGTCCTGTGTAGAAATGTAGGCATAATTAATAGAGTGAAGCATTTTCTCAATTCCAAGCATTTGATGTTACTATACAACTCCCTCTTTCTGTCTCATATTAATTATTGCTGTTTTCTGTATAGTAATACATACTCCTCTTATATAAACGGAATATAAAAATTACAGAAACGTGTTGTGAGAATAGTAGATCGACAACCTAGACTAGCGCACACTGCCCCAATTTATTTAAAAAAACTCGAGATTCTTCGACTTAAAGACATTGGCAACCAGCAAATGTTGTTGCTATTGCACAGAAAACTTAAAGCTAACTTACCAAATTTAATTGACCAACTCTTTGTTGTAGCACAACCTAGTAGAATTACTCGAACTATAAAACATTTTGAGCAAACATTTACTTATAAAGTATATAAAACACAGACTACTTCTTGGGCTGGACCGAGACTGTGGAACAGAGTTATGGGACCTATGTTCCCAATGGTACAGGCAGTTCCTTCTTCAAAATACACAATTAAAAAGGTATCCAAGGATTACTTTCTTAGTCAGTACTAAGAAAACTGGTATCATTATTCATATTTGTATTATACAGTGATGACATGCATTTGACTGCATGATTTGAGGATTGCAATATAATTAGTAAAGTAACAGTAAGCTAGACAAATGTATATGTCTCATCATATAACCTTTCACTATTAAAAAATAAATTGCATATACTATATAATATGAAATGCATTTAGATACCTAGTATCTATTGGTTAATACAAAAATATATGTTTTCTATGTCTAACCACCCTCCTGGGACTGGCTTCTTTGGGCTGCCCAACAACAAGCTTTGCTTAGTTGGGCAGCCTGTTTGGAGCTCAGTCCATGACCAAGCTGAATTTTTTGACCAGCTAGGATTGCAAACCCTTTGTATGACTGATCCCTTTCCTAATACTAACACCTTGTATGGAAGTGTGAATGAATAACTGGTCCTGGGAAGTAGGGGGTAGTCATTAACTGAATTCAGTTGTGACTACTTTGCCATCTCTTATAATACTCTGTACAAACTAACTGCATGCTTTTTCTCCCTCTGTTTTGGCTTATTTACGTTTCTTTCCATCTCTTAGCTGGAAGTGCCGCGACTTGTTATATTCTGCTTTCTGGCGTTAACGTAAGGTTCTGTGTGTCGTTGGGATAGAGGGAGGGGGCACTCCTGGTCACCTGTTATTGGGTGGCGGCATAGAAAAAAAAGAAAAAAGAAAAAAAAGCGCCCTCGAATACACTTTCGGAGACGTCCTCCAATACATTTCTTAAGGCGCCCTCCGATACACCTCTGAAGGCGCCCTTCCACGTACCTCCAAGGCGCCCACGAATACACCTCTGAAGGTGCCCTCCCACATAGTCCAAACGTACCCTCAGATACATATATCCTAGGACCGAGGGCGCCCTCCATACATACATACATACAAAGGCGCCCTTCGCTGAATGTGAGGCCGGGCGCCTCTGGTCTCACAGAGGGTGCCTCTGGGGCTATTTGGAAGGGCGACCTCTGAGATGTGTCGGAGGGCGCCTTCAGAGGTATGTGGGAGGGCACCTTGGAGGTGTGTCGGAGGGCGCCTTTCGAAGCATCTGGGAGGGCTCATTCAGATGTGTATCGGAGGGCACCCTTTGAGGCATGTGGGAGGGTGCTTTCAAAGGTGTATCGGAGGTCGCCTTTGGAGCTATGTGGGATGGCGCCTTCAGAGGTGCAACGGAGGGCGCCTTTGGAGGTATGTGGGAGGGCGCCCTAGGAAATGTATCAGAGGGTACCTTCGGGGGTATGTGATAGGGCGCTTTCGGAGGTGTATAAGGTATAAGGTATAAGGGTAAGGTCAGGTGCCGCCCTCAGCCCAGGCACCGCCATCAGACCAGGTGCCGCCCTCAGCTCAGGTGCCACCCTCAGACTAGATGCTGCCTTGAGGCCAGGTGCCGCCTTCAACCTAGGCACCGCCCCCAGACCAGGTGCCGCCCTCAGCTCAGGTGCCGCCCTCAGACTAGATGCCGCCTTCAGACTAGATGTCATCCTCAGACCAGGTGTCGACTGTCGCCCTCAGACTAGATGTCGCCATCCGACCAGGTGCCGCCCTCAGGCCAGGTGCCGCCCTCAGACCCAACAGGGCGCCTCTGACCCGCGTAGTAGGGCGCCTGGAATGCCGGCAGGCGCCCTTCCTTCTACAGGGGCGGCTAAACAGAGCGACCGGGAGTTGCCTAGGTGCCGTCCTCAAATGAGGTGCCGCCAGCAGGGTGCCGCCGACCGCCCTCAGACCATACCAGGTGATGTCCTCTGACCAGGTGCCGCCCTCAGACGAGGTGCCACCCTCAGACCAGGTGCTGCCCTTTAACCAGGTGCCGCCCTCAGACAAGGTGCCACCCTCAGGTCAGATGCCGCTGGGTGAATTTTTGGAGCCTAGAGAGAGCAGGAGCAGGGTGCATTTCGGCAGACCTCATGTGTGGAGACAAGGCTGATTTAGACAAGCCTGTGTGCGGGGTAGGCCGGAGTTCCGCATGCCTGGGACTTTGGCAGACCGAGGAATAGGGCAGGGTTGATTTTGTGAAGCCGGGAAACGGGTTGGGTGGATTTGGCTGGCCCGAGTGCAAAATTGGCTGTTTGCCATCCACTTCTTTAACTGGGGTGTTGTGCTTTATCGCGAGCATTCCTCAGTTTTGCTCTATGCCATTCATGAATGGAAAAGACAAGAATGTCTCTATATTGCCATAATTTTCATTTTGGTGTGTCTTTAAATTACAATTTTGTTTTGTTTTATTTCTTCACAAATCCTGGTCAATTCCACGAATTCCGCGGTCAAAAAAATATTCGAGAATATCATCAAGTGGAAAGAACAGTTAATTTAAATCATCGATTTATTGTATAATTTATTTTCCTCAACTTCTTTGTTATTTTTTTGCTATTTTTATAATTTACCCCGCTCAACAACATTTTTCGCTGGCGGCACTGGCGGATCCAGGGGAGGGGTCCGCCAGTGCCCCCTGGATCCGCCAGTGCCGTCAGCGAAAAGTGTTGTTGAGCGGAGTAAATGATAAAAATAGCAAAATAACAAAGAAGTTGAGGAAAATAAATTATACAATAAATCGATAATTTAAATTAACTGTTCTTTCCACTTGATGATATTCTCGAATATTTTTTTGACCGCGGAATTCCTGGAATTGACCAGGATTTGTGAAGAAATAAAACAAAACAAAATTGTAATTTAAAAACACACCAAAATGAAAATTATGGCAATATAGAGACATTCTTGTCTTTTCCATTCATGAATGGCATAGAGCAAAACTGAGGAATGCTCGCGATAAAGCACAACACCCCAGTTAAAGAAGTGGATGGCAAACAGCCAATTTTGCACTCGGGCCAGCCAAATCCACCCAACCCGTTTCCCGGCTTCACAAAATCAACCCTGCCCTATTCCTCGGTCTGCCGAAGTACCAGGCATGCGGAACTCCGGCCTGCCCCGCACACAGGCTTGTCTAAATCAGCCCTGTCTCCACACATGAGGTCTGCCGAAATGCACCCTGCTCCTTCTCTCTCTAGGCTCCAAAAGTTCACCCAGCGGCATCTGACCTGAGGGTGGCACCTTGTCTGGGGGCGGCACCTGGTTAGAGGGCAGCACCTGGTCTAAGGGCGGCACATCGTCTGAGGGCAGCACCTGGTCTGAGGACATCACCTGGTATGGTCTGAGGGCGGTCGGCGGCACCCTGCTGGCGGCACCTCATTTGAGGACGGCACCTAGGCAACTCCCGGTCGCTCTGTTTAGCCGCCCCTGTAGAAGGAAGGGCGCCTGCCGGCATTCCAGGCGCCCTACTACGCGGGTCAGAGGCGCCCTGTTGGGTCTGAGGGCGGCACCTGGCCTGAGGGCGGCACCTGGTCGGATGGCGACATCTAGTCTGAGGGCGACAGTCGACACCTGGTCTGAGGATGACATCTAGTCTGAAGGCGGCATCTAGTCTGAGGGCGGCACCTGAGCTGAGGGCGGCACCTGGTCTGGGGGCGGTGCCTAGGTTGAAAGCGGCACCTGGCCTGAAGGCAGCATCTAGTCTGAGGGTGGCACCTGAGCTGAGGGCGGCACCTGGTCTGAGGGCGGTGCCTGGACTGAGGGCGGCACCTGACCTTACCCTTATACCTTATACCTTATACACCTCCGAAAGCGCCCTATCACATACCCCCGAAGGTACCCTCTGATACATTTCCTAGGGCGCCCTCCCACATACCTCCAAAGGCGTCCTCCGATGCACCTCTGAAGGCGCCATCCCACATAGCTCCAAAGGCGACCTCCGATACACCTTTGAAAGCACCCTCTCACATGCCTCCAAGGGTGCCCTCCGATACACATCTGAATGAGCCCTCCCAGATGCTTCGAAAGGCGCCCTCCGATACACCTCCAAGGTGCCCTCCCACACACCTCTGAAGGCGCCCTCCGATACATCTCAGAGGTCGCCCTTCCAAATAGCCCCAGAGGCACCCTCTGTGAGACCAGAGGCGCCAAGCCTCACATTCAGCGAAGGGCGCCTTTGTATGTATGTATGTATGGAGGGCGCCCTCGGTCCTAGGATATATGTATCTGAGGGTACGTTTGGACTATGTGGGAGGGCACCTTCAGAGGTGTATTGGTGGGCGCCTTGGAGGTACGTGGAAGGGCGCCTTCAGAGGTGTATCGGAGGGCGCCTTAAGAAATGTATTGGAGGACGTCTCCGAAAGTGTATTCGAGGGCGCTTTTCTTTTTCTTTTTCTTTTTCTATGCCGCCACCCAATAACAGGTGACCAGGAGTACCCCCTCCCTCTATCCCAACGACACACAGAACCTTACGTTAACGCCAGAAAACAGAATATAACAAGTCGCGGCACTCCCAGCTAAGAGATGGAAAGAAACGTAAATAAGCCAAAACAGAGGGAGAAAAGCATGCAGTTAGTTTGTACAGAGTATTATAAGAGATGGCAAAGTAGTCATAACTGAATTCAGTTAATGACTGCCCCCTACTTCCCAGGACTAGTTATTCATTCACACTTCCATACAAGGTGTTAGTATTAGGAAAGGGATCAGTCATACAAAGGGTTTGCAATCCTAGCTGGTCAAAAAATTCGGCTTGGTCATGGACTGAGCTCCAAACAGGCTGCCCAACTAAGCAAAGCTTGTTGTTGGGCAGCCCAAAGAAGCCAGTCCCAGGAGGGTGGTTGGACATAGAAAACATATATTTTTGTATTAACCAATAGATACTAGGTATCTAAATGCATTTCATACTCTATAGTATATGCAATTTATTTTTTGATAGTGAAAGGTTATATGATGAGACATATACATTTGTACTTACTGTTACTTTACTAATTATATTGCAATCCTCAAATCATGCAGTCAAATGCATGTCATCACTGTATAATACAAATATGAATAATGAGATCAGTTTTCTTAGTACTGACTAAGAAACTAATCCTTGGATACCTTTTTAATTGTGTATTTTGAAGAAGGAACTGCCTGTACCATTGGGAACATAGGTCCCATAACTCTGTTCCACACTGTCGGTCCAGCCCAAGAAGTATACTGTGTTTTATATACTTTATAAGTAAATGTTTCCTCAAAATGTTTTATAGTTCGAGTAATTCTACTAGGTTGTGCTACGACAAAGAGTTGGTCAATTAAATTTGGTAAGTTAGCTTTAAGTTTTCTGTGCAATAGCAACAACATTTGCTGGTTGCCAATGTCTTTAAGTCGAAGAATCTCGAGTTTTTTTTTAAAATTGGGGCAGTGTGCGCTAGTCTAGGTTGTCCATCTACTATTCTCACAACACGTTTCTGCAATTTGTCTATTCCGTTTATATAAGAGGAGTATGTATTACTATACAGAAAACAGCAATAATTAATATAAGACAGAAGGAGGGAGTTGTATAGTAACATCAAATGCTTGGAATTGAGAAAATGCTTCACTCTTTTAATTATGCCTACATTTCTACACCGGACTGTGTAAAGTTTAGCAATGTGTGTTTTCCATTTCATATCCTCATCAATAAATACCCCCAGATATTTAACGGTTTTTGCACGCTTAATAACTGTACCCATTAAACTAAGTGATACTTCAACTTGTGCTTCTTTGTTTGTATATAACTGATAAAATGTGTTATCAGTATTTAAAGATAACTGGTTTGCAATAAACCATTCAGCTACTTTTGGCATAAGTGTGTTCAAAGTATTTTGCAGTTTATGTTCATTTCTACCTTCGATGAAGATAGCAGTGTCTTCAGCATATAAATATGTAGTTATCTGTTCACACACATGTGGAAAATCATTTATATAAAGTATAAATAGGAGTGGACCCAAGATTGAGCCCTGAGGGACTCCCATTTTAATTGGAAGGAAAGAAGATGTAATATGATCTACTTGGACACATTGAGTGCGTTCAGTTAGATATGATTTCATCATATTATATGCATTATGATTTATACCATAGTATTGTAATTTACTAAGTAATATATCTGTTGACTGTATCAAACGCTTTTCGCAAATCTAAGTATATTCCACATACTATACTATCTGTCTCAGAGGCTTTGGTAATCTTCTCTTGGAGAAGAAGAATGGGCATATATGTACAGGGATATCATCGATAAAAACAGCATATCTGTCACATAAAATAGGCTTGAAGAGCCTATGCATTCAATTGAAACAAGACGATCATAAATGATCATGCATCTGCAAGATGGAGTCGACCATTCAAGTTCAAGTTCAATGTCTCCTGTTAAATATTTGACTGCACATTGCCCAATTCATCCCAATTCTGTGTCGTCATATAACCTTTCGATGCCAGACCGCATCGCAGATACACACAGCGCGGGAGAAAGTATCAATGTTGAATGTTCATGCGCGTCACTCGTCTATGGTGCAGTGACAAAATGGTCACATATTTGGCTATATATACAGGATGTTTGAGCCCTTCACACCCAAACGCTGATGATAAAACCATCTAAATATGTCAGGCAGACATACCCACGGAGACAGCTGCATTCATTAAAATCAGATACACCTCGCAATTGACAAGTTTTCACTACAATATTTTTATTTGATATAATGTTTGTGCCACTCATAAGGAGCGATTGGCCCAATTACAGTGAGTATGGGCTTTTTTATACAGTTGCAGCGCTGTTATAGGCTGGAAATTATTCGTGAGCGCCGTCACCGAACTGGTCACCCCGGGATTTGAACACGAAGACCTCCTACACTAGGTAGGCAGGCGTGTTGCCATGTTGGACTAACCGGTTCTCCATGATCAGGGGCGTATTCAGAAATCCGTCAAGGGGGAAGAAGGGGGGGGGGCTCAAGAGGAAGCCAAACCCCCACATGAGGGCGCCTCTTTTTGTGGCAAAAAAAGTACTCCACTCCGCGGATTTAGGCCGGTCACCTTATTTTGGTATTCGAACTTAAGAAATTCACTTTTCAAATTCACAACAACAACAAATTGTTGATTTTTTTATGGGTCAAAAACCCAAAATTGTGAAAACCGAGATAGCCATTTTAAATCAAATGTAATTTCCTGTCTTTTACTGTTTTGTATTTGCAATTTTCTTTAAAACTCTATTTTCTACGATTTTTCAAACATATATCGTTTTTCCACACAAAAAAAAAATGGCATGACATGACGTCATTAAAACGTTATTATCTCCCAAATCACTCCATTAATGTCATTTAAATTTGGTACGAAGACGTCGAATTGATGCACCATCAGGTACTGAAACTTTCACGTTCATATCTATCATGGTGTTCAAGTTATTGAGAAAATCCGGCGGAGGGGGCAGATACATACCTACTACTTACCCCCCTCCCCCCAGCGGGCGCGGGTAAGTGTCGCCGGGGCTGCTTGAATTGCATTCAATCACTCGAGAGAAAACAAAATCCGTTTTCATAAGGTTTTCTCCTCAGATCATTAATTTTTCACGTTCAGTGCAGGGAACGCATACCTACTTGTAGTGAATGCCCCCCACCAAGATTCCTGTGAGGAGGGGCATTTGCCATTGATGCCCCTCCTCACAGGAATCTTGGTGGGGGGCATTCAATACAAGTAGGTATGCGTTCCCTGCACTGAACGTGAAAAATTAATGATCTTAGGAGAAAACCTTATGAAAACGGATTTTGTTTTCTCTCGAGTGATTGAATGCAATTCAAGCAGCCCGGCGACACTTACCCGCGCCTTGCTGGGGGGGAGGGGGAGTAGTAGGTATGTATCTGCCCCCCCCCCCCTCGCCGGATTTTCTCAATAACTTGAACACCATGATAGATATGAACGTGAAAGTTTCAGTACCTGATGGTGCATCAATTCGACGTCTTCGTACCAAATTTAAATGACATTAATGGAGTGTTTTGGGAGATAATAACGTTTTAATGACGTCATGTCATGCCATTTTTTTGTGTGTGGAAAAACGATAAATGTTTGAAAAACCGTAGAAAATAGAGTTTTAAAGAAAATTGCAAATACAAAACAGTAAAGACAGGAAATTACATTTGATTTAAAATGGCTATCTCGGTTTTCACAATTTTGGGTTTTTGACCCATAAAAAAATCAACAATTTGTTGTTGTTGTTGTGAATTTGAAAAGTGAATTTCTTAAGTTCGAATACCAAAATAAGGTGACCGGCCTAAATCCGTGGAGTGGAGTACTTTTTTTGCCACAAAAAGAGGCGCCCTCATGTGGGGGTTTGGCTTCCTCTTGAGCCCCCCCCCCCCCCCTTCTTCCCCCTTGACGGATTTCTGAATACGCCCCTGATCATGGAGAACCGGTTAGTCCAACATGGCAACACGCCTGCCTACCTAGTGTAGGAGGTCTTCGTGTTCAAATCCCGGGGGTGACCAGTTCGGTGACGGCGCTCAAGAATAATTTCCAGCCTATAACAGCGCTGCAACTGTATAAAAAAAGCCCATACTCACTGTAATTGGGCCAATCGCTCGTTATGAGTGGCACAAACATTATATCAAATAAAAATATTGTAGTGAAAACTTGTCAATTGCGAGGTGTATCTGATTTTAATGAATGCAGCTGTCTCCGTGGGTATCTGTCTGCCTGACATATTTAGATGGTTTTATCATCTGCGTTTGGGTGTGAAGGGCTCAAACATCCTGTATATATAGCCAAATATGTGACCATTTTGTCACTGCACCATAGATGAGTGACGCGCATGAACATTCAACATTGATACTTTCTCCCGCGCTGTGTGTATCTGCGATGCGGTCTGGCATCGCAAGGTTATATGACGACACAGAATTGGGATGAATTGGGCAATGTGCAGTCAAATATTTAACAGGAGACATTGAACTTGAACTTGAATAGTCGACTCCATCTTGCAGATGCATGATCATTTATGATCGTCTTGTTTCAGTTGAATGCATAGGCTCTTCAAGCCTATTTTATGTGACAGATATGCTGTTTTTATCGATGATTTCCCTCTGTATGCGGGCCTTGTAGATATGATGGATGATAAGGCTCTGCTCCCTATCAGCATTGATGATGCATTCTACCGCTGGGAGTTTTCTCTCTAACTTGGTGTGGTACCTCCTTTGGGCCTCTTCTCTATCATCTTTGAGTTTCATACATTCAAAGAGCATATGCTCTAATGTTTCAATACCATCGAGACAAAGCGGACAGGTGCTATTTTGATTTATGTGTCTCCTGACCATTCCTGTGGACACCCATGAGTGTCCTGTTAGTAAAATTATTTTTGTTAGTGTGGCTTGTCTGACAATGTGCTGTATTTGCTAGATGGCCACACGGCCAGATGGCCGTGTAGACATATATCTCCTGTTTATGTTTTATGAGCCACAGTTGGGGCCGATTCCCACTCTGTTCGCGCCCTATTTTTTGTATTTTCCTCTGCGCTCGCCCGTATACCATCGCTATGCAAGTTACGTGTCTGCTCGAAAGACAAACATGAGCCAGTTTATGCTATGGTTCGGCGCCCCTTTGTCTTTGGGAACTTTAAAATATAGGCCGTGTCTGGAGTTTTTGCGGAAATGTTTCAATGTGTGCGTGTCTTTCTTTGGGGAATTCACTATGGCCCTGCGCCCGAATGCTCTTGTGTCCTGCATGGGGGAGGGGGGGGGGGGGTAATATGAGTTGTTACACAAATTACTCAGAAAGAGAACTGCATCGGTGTATATGTAATTTTCACGTTAACTCTCTCGCCGTCGCGTGTCCCGTTTCCCGCCTGTTGCCGCCTAATGATATGTGACCCCATGCTACCCCATGTTACCGCCTGCTGATATGTGACCCCATGCTACCCCATGTTACCGCCTGCTGATATGTGACCCCATGTTACCCATGTTACCGCCTGCTGATATGTGACCCCATGTTACCCCATGTTACCGCCTGTTGCTATGTGACCCCATGTTACCCCGTGTTACCGCCTGTTGATATGTGACCCCATGTTACCCCGTATTACCGCCTGTTGCTATGTGACCCCATGTTACCCCGTGTTACCGCCTGTTGCTATGTGACCCCATGTTACCCCGTGTTACCGCCTGCTGATATGTGACCCCATGTTACCCCGTGTTACCGCCTGTTGCTATGTGACCCCATGTTACCCCGTATTACCGCCTGTTGATATGTGACCCCATGTTACCCCGTGTTACCGCCTGTTGATATGTGACCCCATGTTACCCCGTGTTACCGCCTGTTGATATGTGACCCAATGTTACCCCGTATTACCGCCTGTTGATATGTGACCCCATGTTACCCCGTGTTACCGCCTGTTGATATGTGACCCCATGTTACCCCGTGTTACCGCCTGTTGATATGTGACCCAATGTTATCCCGTGTTACCGCCTGCTGATATGTGCCCCCAGGTTACCCTGTGTTACCGCCTGTTGCTATGTGACCCCATGTTACCCCGTGTTACCACCTGTTGCTATGTGACCCCCTGTTACCGCCTGTTGATATGTGACCCCATGTTACCCCGTGTTACCGCCTGTTGCTATGTGACCCCATGTTACCCCGTGTTACCGCCTGTTGATATGTGACCCCATGTTACCCCGTGTTGCCGCCTGTTGATATGTGACCCCATGTTACCCCGTGTTACCCCGTGTTACCGCCTGTTGCTATGTGACCCCATGTTACCCCGTGTTACCGCCTGTTTATATGTGACCCCATGTTACCCCGTGTTACCGCCTGTTGATATGTGACCCCATGTTACCCTGTGTTACCGCCTGTTGCTATGTGACCTCGTGTTACCCCGTGTTACCGCCTGTTGCTATGTGACCCCTTGTTACCCGTGTTACCGTCTGTTGATATGTGACCCCATGTTACCCCGTGTTACCGCCTGTTGCTATGTGACCCCATATTACCCCGTGTTACCTCCTGCTGCTGTGTGACCCCATGTTACCCCGTGTTACCTCCTGTTGATATGTGACCCCATGTTACCCCGTGTTGCCGCCTGTTGATATGTGACCCATGTTACCCCGTGTTACCGCCTGTTGATATGTGACCCCATGTTACACCGTGTTACCGCCTGCTGCTGTGTGACCCCATGTTACCTCGTGTTACCGCCTGTTGATATGTGACCCCGTGCTACTCCGTGTTACCTCCTTTTGATATGTGACCCCATGTTACCCCATGTTACCCCGTGGTACCACCTGTTGCTATGTGACCCCATGTTACCCCGTGTTACCGCCTGTTGATATGTGACCCCATGTTACCCCGTGTTACCGCCTGCTGCTGTGTGACCCCATGTTACCCCGTGTTACCGCCTGTTGATATGTGACCCCGTGCTACTCCGTGTTACCTCCTGTTGATATGTGACCCCATGTTACCCCGTGTTACCGCCTGTTGATATGTGACCCCATGTTACCCCGTGTTACCGCCCGTTGATATGTGACCCCATGTTACCCCGTGTTACCGCCTGCTGCTATGTGACCCCATGTTACCCCGTGTTACCGCCTGTTGCTATGTGACCCCATGTTACCCCGTGTTACCGCCTGTTGATATGTGACCCCATGTTACCACCTGCTGATGTGTGACCCCATGTTACTCTGTGTTACTCCGTGTTACCGCCTGTTGCTATGTGACCCCATGTTACCCCGTGTTACCGCCTGTTGATATGTGACCCCATGTTACCCCGTGTTACCGCCTGCTGCTGTGTGACCCCATGTTACCCCGTGTTACCGCCTGTTGATATGTGGCCCCGTGCTACCCCGTGTTACCGCCTGTTGATATGTGACCCCATGTTACCCCGTGTTACCGCCTGTTGATATTTGACCCCATGTTACCCCACGCTACCGCCTGTTGCTATGTGACCCCATGTTACCCCGTGTTACCACCTGTTGATATGTGATCCCATGTTACCCCGTGTTACCGCCTGTTGATATGTGACCCCATGTTACCCCGTGTTACCGCCTGCTGATATGTGACCCCATGTTACCCCGTGTTCCGCCTGCTGCAGGTTCGGCCGCAAGGTGGCCATGTTGCTGTCGTTCTTCACTGTCGGAGTGGTAGGAACAGCCACGGCCTTTGTGCCCAACTTCGCTCTGTATGCGCCGCTTCGCTTCCTCACTGGAGTCGGAGGCATGGGCATCTTCATGACGTGCTTCTTACTGGGTAAGATCTTCGATTCGAAAGTATGACTGGCTGGTGTCGAATAGCCGATTTCATGTCGATTTTGTGAAATAGTTAACATTATGGCTGGATGACGCCAAATAACTTATGCTTATAATTGATAACATCAGATTATCCAACGTTCTTACTCGGGCTGATATTGGATATTCGAGGTTTTTATCCGGTCAGTTGAGGTATCCAATATTCTTGCCAGATGAGACAAAATATTCAATCAGAAATCAGTGGGATCAGATATCAGATATTCTTAATCGGTGAGGTCGGACATATGGTATTGTTACCCAGTACAATAGAGATCCTCTGGCTGAAATTGGGATCCCCTTCCTTCCGGTGAGCCGAAACACTCGGCCTTTTTCTCGTCGATATGCCAGTTTCTTAATTTTTACCTGACATGTGAGCTGAGATTCGCTTTGTTATTGACGTTACCTGATGTAAATATTTTATTTTTATTTTTTCCAGGAGTGGAGACCGTCTCAAACGACGTTCGAACCCTCTGCGGCATGATCATCCACTTCTTCTTCCCCTTCGGCGAGGCGATCGTGGGCGTGTTTGCGATGTATGTGAAGGACTGGCACACTCTTCAGCTCATTATTTCAGTTCCATCTTTCTTCTTCCTCTCCTACTACTTGTGAGTACCGAATGAGACGAGACGTTCGCCAGTTATCCTTGAAGGCAATGGAATTGCTGGGCAGCAGATGTTGAGAGAGGTAAAAGGATGATAAAGTTGCATGGAAGATACCCATTTAGCTTACGTGTTTCGTTCCCACTCATGCGTCATATCCGCACATATGCTAGACATTTTGTTACTTGGTTCAGCCGTTTTCTTTTTGTTTTCTTTTTTGTTCAGGTAACTGAAGCTTTTTACTCGATTTAATCACGGACTATTTTATGCATCGTGCTTAGGATCTTTGGTGTGCAAGCGGAAGCTCTATTTTTTAATGAAACATCCATTTTGACTGGACATTAAAATTGAATTGAGCAAATATTCCCTCGATATCCCTGAGAAAACTTAACTACAGAAGAAAATAATATTTTTGCGGAGACATGTTACGTCCTGTATTGCATACATCACCCAGACAACTCTTATGACTGAATACAACCATGTACTGACTAACCGTTCTGCTCTGCTTTCGTTGATCGTCAGCTTTATTCCCGAGTCGCCCCGGTGGCTTGCTGCTGAAGGCAAATTCCAGGAGGCGGAGAAAAACCTTCGCAGAGCTGCCAAATTCAACGGAGTCGAATTCCCGGAGCATCTAACGAAGAAACAGCCACTCGTGAGAACTTTCCTATCCCTCGACTGCACAAAGCCCGCGGAAAATGTGCACCCCCTACCCGCACATATGTTTGGTAAAACATGACTTTCACCAAGTTCGCATTTTTTTCACCAAGATCGCAAGATCCACAATAGTTGCAAACTAGAGTAGAAGACCGTTGTCTGATTAAGCCGTTAACTCGTTAAGTCCCTTAATTGACCCGTTAACCTTTTGAAGCGTTAACCCGTTAACCGTTAACCCAATGAATTCCTTCAAATGCAGCGCCCGGGAATAGATTAACTTACATATACATAGCGGAAACAACGTCAGAGCAGTCACATATACATTGCAGAGCAGACATCCCAGTACTCACATATGACATAGGTAAACATTGGACAGACAGGATGACTGTGACAGTCGCACAGACAGATAGAGCATATTCAGACAGTAATTTTACCTTAGGTAACCTTAGGTAACCGTAGTTATACTTTTCGCTAACATCTTGGTATAAGCGACTTTGCGTCAGGTTCCGTGTCCCTTGTTACAGACTCAGAGTCAAGTCCTGTTCTTCATCCCAGGTGGTCCCTCCCCGACGAATGAGAGGTCTGTTACAACTACTTGACCTGAACATTTAGAACAATGACCAGTTATATGTAGAGATAGAGTAGACACTATTTGATCGTGGCACCAGTAAAGTAGCCTTAACGACGCCACTTGAGCATCGCACGCAGCATGTGCATCACATAGATGCATGTGTGTAGTTTATCGCGCGTGGGGGGTTGACGTTGATCGGTTGAAGAGCTGCTCTGGCACAGAAAGCCTCGTTGTATTGGTCTGGCCTCTCAAGGGAAATAATGACCTTTTGATTTGTTGGCAACAATTTATTAGGCTACCGTTATGGTATACAAATTATGTGATCTAAATTTAAGAATGAAATACAATTATTACCTAATTCAAAGTTGGAAGTTTGGGAAAATTAAAAAGCAAGTACATATACTTCTTTCGGAGTTCATGATCGGTGTTTTCCCTCCACTATTGGAAACGCGACATATCTGGCGCTTTTGTATCAATCTGTTCAACGTTGAATACCTCTCGTTTAATTACTTCTCAACAAATCGCATAAACTAAATAAGTCGTCGTAGGGGGCCAAGTTAATCCGCCGAATGTATCACGGTTTCCTAAGATGTCTATTAATTGATTACGGAAAAACGGTTCAAATAAATGTTTCATAATTGCATTACAATGTATTGAATACCTGTATGTTGAAAATTCGTGGGAAAACACCATTTTTTTATGAATCGAGAACACTAAATAGCAAACATGTGCCTGGATTTCGGGACCCAGCTGAGATCCGTATATCTGTGTCCTGTGTCCTGGGATCCATATGGGACACCAGATCCAGGTACATAATAAGCCGAAAGATCCACAAACATCCCAGATCTTGATATATTTTATGCCGTAGGATCTACAATTTACGCCGAGGGATCCAGGAGGATTCCATATCTTCATGCATTTTATGCCGAGGGATCCACTGGGATCCCAGATCCAACTTCAGGATCCAGGCACAAGTCTGGACTACATACCAAGATTCCTTTACTAATAAGATTTACTCACGAGGGAGAAACGACTCCCGGGTGACGTCAGAGCATTTGGCATCAATATTTTGCAATGTGGTAGGCCCAGACATGTGCCTGGATCCCGGGATCCAGCTGAGATCCGGATATCTGTGTCCTGTGTCCCGAGATCCACATGGGACACCAGATCCAGGTACACAATAAGCCGATGGATCCACAAAGATCCCAGATCCTGATATATTTTATGCCGTGGGATCTACAATTTACGCCGAGGGATCCAGGAGGATCTCAGATCTTCATGCATTTTACGCAGAGGGATCCACTGGGATCCAAGATATTCATGAATTGTATGCCGAGGGAACCACTGGGATCCCAGATCCAACTTCAGAATCGGCAGGCACAAGTCTGCTAAATTGGTCGCCGTCCGTGGTCAAACCAAACAGCCGCTTTCAATGCACTTTTCCAAATGTTTGTTGATTTTTCATAAAGGTTTGGTACAAATTCGCAAAAGATGGAGTGCATGCAACATATTATATATACATATTATATTATTATATACCTTCAAGATACATAACAATGCGTAGGCAGGCTAATTTTAGCTGGGACAGTGAATTCGTTACCAAGTATCTACTTGTGAGTACCGACCGTTATAAGCGTGGAAAGCTTATCAACTTTAACTTGAAATATATTTCGGTAGGAATGTTTATTTGCAAAATGTCATCAATTTACAATATATTTCGGTCTCGTCTATCGATTTCAAGTAATAACTCCATTTGTGTGGAAGAAGGTCATTATATCCCTTTAAAGCCTGTCTGTTTCTCTAAACATTGCTCAGAGTTGATAGCGAATTTATCGTCAAACTGTAATCGAAGAAGTTGATGAAATGGAAATTCCATCAACAAAACTAGAATTAGGCAAACGGCGCAATTAACCCACTCTTACCAAGCATAACATACCTCGCTGGATCCAGGAAAACGGAAAATATGTGTCACAGTGAATATGACAAGCCTTATCAGAGCGTCTCAAACTTTCCCCAGCATTGTGCAATCTTAACCCGCGAGTCACTGGGGGGGGGGGCTTTTTTTTAGCCCCCCCCCCCTGAGGAATATTCGAAATATTTCAAAAACTAATGCAGGTGTCGACGCCAAACTTTCAGTACCTTTCCGGGCGTCATTTGTACACCTTTTGGGTAAAAATGAAGCAATTTTGTCAGATTTTTGTACGAGATATGGTGAATTTAGTGACGTTACTACACACGATTTTGACACAAAAATCAACTAAACTTTGCCAGGCCGTACAAATGCTACATTTGAAGCAAAATGCTATCGAAAAACGCTCAAAGGTAGAACATTGCCAGAGCAACCAGCTATCTTGCAAACCAGCTATCTTGCAAACCAGCTATCTTGCAAACCAGCTATCTCGAAATTGTGAAATTTTGGTTTTTAGCCCCAAAACTAAAAAAAAATGCCCACAAAATAAATTTTTCAAAGATATTAAAAAAGAAACGGAATATATGTGAGATAACCACATATGGGCAACTACCATACCAAATTTCAAAATTATATAATTTTTTAACTGACATGGCATATAAAGTATGGGTAAATCATGACGTCATATTTTGAAATTTATTTTTTTTGCTTTTATTGACCAGATACAGATAAAAAAATGCCAGCACTGTATTTCTGAGACAAAACTGATATAGAAGCATACCTTTTTCATTTAGATTTATCAATTTCAAATTTTGACCTTCAGTGACCTGAACTAGACCTGAACTTGACACTAATTTACGTAAATGAAATCAGGTAGTAAAATGACTATCACTATCAAACTCTACGCGTAAAAGCATCCATAAAACATGTGCTGCATGACTTTCGTAGATATTTTGTGTATAGTGACCTGCTGTGACCTGACCTTGCTTGACCTTGATATTTTACAACAATCTCACTTTAGCTCATGTGCTATATGTATCATACCTTTGACAGTACTTTGGGTGATCATGGGTGCAATCGAATGCTATGGATAGCAAGTATGGCCCGTACACTCAAATACCTCGATTTTGCGTTTGACTTGACCGTGACCTGACGTGTGACCTTAATTTTACATTGTTAAATGTGCGTTAGTTTTATCTCACTGAGTGATTTCGAATGCCGCCTTGCGCGTCCCGCTGCGATCATTGGTTCTGGAGATACCTGGGGTCTACCCCCCCCCCCCCCCCCCCGTGAGTCGTGTTACAGAAAATACCCCAGTGACTGCCGGGTTAAAGGAACAAGTTTGGTTTTGATATCCGTTTGAGCGGCGCTCACTGACACTAAAACATGTCCCACGTGTATATTCTCGAGTCTGGCGGTAATAGAGTGCTTCGTTAACCCGCTGTATGTCTGTCTGCAGAAGCTGCAGTCTGATGTATGTCTGTCTGTCTGGTATTCCCCTGCAGAAGCTGTCAGAATCTGAAGCGCCCGTTCTGCTCGACGATCCTCCAGCCATGTCTTTGCGGGATCTCTTCCGCACCCCAGCGCTGAGATGGAGGACACTCATCATCCTTTACCAATGGTAAACACCGTTACCGTGGTACATCTGCCAATGGTGAACACCGACACCTGCATCGCCCACCTGCAGACATAAATTTGGAAATAAATTGACGCTAACTCAAAACAACTGTGTCAGCATAGTGTCTTAGTGACAAACCGAGGTAAGTGATTATAAGACAGCAATGCATAGTGCAATACATAAACGGTGGTGCAAACCGGTATATTCTAGTTGCAAACCGGTTAAATCCAGTCACGACCCGGTATATTCCAGTTAAGGAGTCCCACGGGACATAGCAATTTAGCACGACATGGATCATGAATGTAGCCAATGCATTTTTGGCACAGTCCTTATCACAAATTATGAATTTGAACGGATCGATCAGCGGCATCAGGTCAGAATGGCAGCATTTGCAGAAGAAATTTTACCTTAAAAGTCCTTCGCAAGCCAACACCAGTTATTCCGTGTCTTTTAGGACAAAGCTGTACCTCAAGCTCTAACATGTCACACTGATATGCTCCGCTAAAACTAAATTACTATTGGACCGAACCACCTATTTTGACTACCCCAATGTCCGTCCGCGACGACGACATACATATATGATGGTGATTGGTGCGTCACTATTCGGTGCGACACTAAGGGTGCGTCACTATTCAATGTGGTCTGCTGATAATTAAATTCACTGACCTGACCTGACCTGACCTGACCTGACCTGACCTGACCTGACCTGATCCCAGGGTCATGTGGATCAAAGTTCTATACTTGGAATCATGTACTTCATACATCACCGACCTTTGACCCAGGATCCGGAGCGTCACCGATTTAAACTCATCCAATCACATGACATCTTCAACAGGTTCGTCACCGCCATGGTCTACTACGGTCTGGGCATGAACGCTACCAACCTGGGAAGCAGCGTCTACGTCAACTTTATCGTGGTGCAGCTGATCGAAATCCCCGCGGCCATCGCCTGCATCTTCGTCCTCGATCCGTGGGGCCGCAAGCTCAGCCTCACCCTCTTCTTCACGCTGAGCGGGATTGGAAGTATTGTCAGTGGCCTCTGCTCGGGAGGACGGTCAGGTGAGAACGCTAGAAAGCCTCGCCTTCTTCTTCGCGCTCAGCGGGATTGGAAGTATTGTCAGTGGTCTCTGCTCGGGAGGACGGTCAGGTGAGGCTAGAAAATTGGCGGATTGTCTGTGATGGTAAGACTAATTTGTCGGCAGAATTGTCAGATATATGGGCAATAATCGGTCGCTATGTCGGCCGTACATTGTTGGAACTTCGGGTCACAGTATACAGGATCAGTACTGTGAGGAACGGCGAAACGGGAACAATGCGATGTACTTTGCAGCTTGTTTAGTGACATATAAGCCACTCGCTTAATCTCGACAAAGGTCCTTGAAGTGGTCATTGTCAAATTGTAGAATAATAAACTCGTCATCAAAAATGTATACTTCAGCGGGACTGTTTGGTTTTGCCATCATTACTGGATTGGATTCACGGACGAACCGATTAAAGGTTTGAATGCATCAGGTATGTACCCATGGATCGACCGAAAAAGAAAGCATTGCTGATTTGTCTAATGGTTACCTCCCTTACGTTTGTCATTGTACCCCAGCGAGGTCACGTGACACAGCTTCCACTTTATAGCTGACCCACTCGCTCAGCAACTCGATCCTCTTGACGGCGTGGTGAGTCCTCGATCACGCAGGTCGAGGACTCGATCTCGAGGACTCGGACTCGAGGACTCGATCCTCTTGATCCTCGATCCTGAAACCACGCCTCCCGCACGCGTCAGTGTGTGCACACTGCACTATCAGGCTGTTGGCCGGGGCAAATTACACTCACGGTGTAAAATTAACTGTGGCGGCAAAACAGCCACGCAAGTTGAGACGCCACTTCCTCCATCCGATACATGAAACTGCATATCATATATGTTCTTTGAGCGCTATTTACTGATGTAAACACACCTATATTGAATCCGGCGTTGTATTGCGAAGCACATACCCAATATATTATGGGGGAATGATGAAGGGCTGTGCCCGAATGCAAATGTAAAACAAAGTGTAATTTCTTACTTTGGTACATTCAAGGAGAAGGTCGATTAAACAAACATTAACAAATATATTCATGCTCCTTGCACAAGCACTACGAGAAATGTATATCATGGGGAGTTTGAAGTAGTCCGGATTTGTTCACTTAAAGGGAATGGTTCACCTTTAACATGGGGTTTTGAACTTAGATAGCAGATTTGTAGAGCAGATCGAAAAATGGGTTGTGTGAGAACAAAATTAGCTCCCTAATTTCGACACAGGACTAGTGGGCCCCTTTTAGAAGGAGTTTAATTTCCCCGAAACTTGTTTCGGGTCCTCACAACGGTTGTTTACGTTACAAGCAGTCTGCGCATATATGCCTAGTCAGTCGTTATTGTGTGCAATAGTTTCCATATCCAAGCTCCCATATGCATGATGTCATAATTGTCATGAAGTTTTGTATGGCCATGAAGGAGAAGAGAGAAACATGCCCATTTTTCAACGGATATCAATCTATCGTCCAAACAAATGCCATATTTTTTTTAGCTCGAAATACCCAGTAAAGCCAAATTTCCAGACAACTTTCAAGGTGACCTATTCCCTTTAAGCGCTCTTCAAATCTTCAACAGAGGTCTATGAATCCGATGAATTCGGATCCAATTCAATCCGTCGAATTTCGATCATATCAAAAAGGCATTTATACTGAATTGACGTGGAATACGCCACCACTCAGAGCTGCCGGCCTCAGCTCTCCCTGACATCATTGGCACTCCTGACATCAATGGGTGTTGTCTCAGCACTCCCTGACATCACTGGGTGTTGCCTCAGCACTCCCTGACATCACTGGGTGTTGCATCAGCACTCCCTGACATCACTGGGTGTTGCCTCAGCACTCCCTGACATCACCGGGTGTTGTCTCGGCACTCCCTGACATCACCGGCTGTTGTCTCGCCACTCCCTGACATCACCGGCTGTTGTCTCGACACTCCCTGACATCACTGGGTGCTGTCTCGCCACTCCCTGACATCACCGGCTGTTGTCTCGGCACTCCCTGACATCACTGGGTGTTGTCTCGGCACTCCCTGACATCACCGGCTGTTGTCTCGGCACTCCCTGCCATCACCGGCTGTTGTCTCGCCACTCCCTGCCATCACCGGCTGTTGTCTCGGCAGACGCTGCAGAGATGCTAACGATGTAGATTCTGACAATGCAGATTCAGTGTGTCAGCATGTGCCATCAAGTTGTATGGGTTATGACGCCACTTGCCTCAAAATCTATGCATCGAGATTTTCTCCGGAAATGTGAAAGAATCTCTGTGTTTCTGCAGGCGCCATGGAGCTTATGACCGTGCTGTTCGCCGTGCTCGGCAAATTCGGCTCGTCAGCGACGTTCTCCATCATCTTCGTCTACGGCGCGGAGCTGTTTCCGACTGATCTGAGAAACAGCGGCATCGGCATGTCCTCCGCGGCGGGACGTATCGGCTCCATCATCGCGCCGTTCATCGTCAGCCTGGTACGTGATATGACGTCAGTCTAGTAAGTGACGTCAGTCTGGTACGTGATATGACGTCAGTCTAGTAAGTGACGTCAGTACGGTACGTGCTATAACGTCAGTCTAGTAAGTGACGTCAGTCGGGTTCGTGACGTCAGTCTGGTACGTGATATGACGTCAGTATAGTAAGTGACATCAGTATGGTACGTGATATGACGTCAGTCTAGTAAGCGATGTCAGCCTGGTACGTGACATGATGTCAGTCTAGTAAGTGACGTCAGTCGGGTTCGTGACGTCAGCCTGGTACGTGCTATGATGTCAGTCTAGTAAGTGACGTCAGTCGGGTTCGTGCTATGACGTCCATCTGGTTCGTGTTCTTCAAGGGGGGGGGGGGGTCACCAATTGCAGTGGTGCCCCTACCTAAATCCAAATCTGAAAACTCAACGGATTTGGTCCACTATATTTTGAGGGTGCCCCTATTGCAACATTTGTTTTTAAATTAACAACGTTGGCTAAAGGTATTTGCAATACCAGTCGTACCCTTTCTATCATTTAAAGTGCGCGGATGGTGCTAAAATATATTATTTGTACAGTCAAGAGCGGCCCCAGACGGCTGCTGAAGAATTGACCAAGAGGAGTCGAGGTTCGTGACCAGGGGGGTTGGAAGCCGTTTTTACCAGCAATAAATCTTATGCATGCGATACACTATTATTGCGCCGCGAAGCGGCGCCAAAATTTGAGGTTTTGAGCGGGTTGGAGAACTAATTTTTGCTATTGGAACCAACATGCAGGGTCAACACGAGGAAATATGTCTGGAGCAAAAGGTGGTGTCAAGACATGTACCCCCCCCCATTTAAGGCCAAAGGTGGGGCCATGGTCCCCATATCCCCCCCCCCCCTGTGGCCGCCAGTGTGTACAGTCTATATTAGACCCTTTTGTACTGGAAAAGAACACTGATGGATTTGCTCCGTGTAGCGGCGCGGATTAGTTTGCTTTATTTTGGTGGTGCCCCTGGTGCCCCGGCGTGGTGGTACCCCCACGGCGCGGTGGTGCCCACATGGCCCAAGGGGGGGTCATGACCCCCGAGACCCCCCTCCCTCTGGATCCGCCACTGGGTGCACAACCGGTCGCTGCGACACCGACCCTCAAGCGCAAGAGTGCGGTATTATCACTACAATGTAATGGATAACAATATTGAAATGTTACATGACATGTAATACAGGGACGTGGGATAACGCATACGTCGGAATTAATATATCTGCGCAGTCATTCGTCTAAAATTACTTGATAGAATCTGAATCAGCAACGTTTGTTGCTCTGAACTCTGAAGGTCCCGTTTTCTGTCACACTCGTATCCAATAAGCTTGTTTTTTTTGCACAGATAACGAATTCGAATCGATCTTGGATGCCTATGCAGTATGCACATTCAAAACACGCTTTAAAAACTTATGTATTTCAATCACCATGGCGGCGAATGATCATTTACGCAATATTGTTGCCGCGTTCGTACACACTGTTCAACATTAAAACGATAATGGCTTTTTAGATATAAACTCTCTTTTTTATAAATCTTGTATACAAAATAATCAGCTTGCCAATTGTCTCAAAACATATGGTAGAAATTATGCTTTCTTCTAACTTTAAGTAACTTACGAACGTATCCTAAGAAAGCAGACACTTGCCGACATCTGCCTACATCTGCCGACGTCGGCCCGATGTCGGCATGCCGAGCTGCTTTCCGTGCCGAGATGCCGACGTCGGTATGCCGCTGCCGAAATGCCGACATCTGCCGACGTCGGCCCGACCTCGGCCCGACTTCGGCCCGACCTCGGCCCGACGTCGGCCCGACCTCGGCCCGACCTCGGCATGTTTACTGGGATCCTCGGTGGTACCCTGGGAGCACCCTTGCCAGGCCTGAGGGTTCCTTAGGCCGATTATTATGATTGTTTTGTTGGTTTGTTTGTTTGTTTGGGGGGGATCAGTCGGTGTAAAAGAGCCCTCGGTCGGTGTGAGAGGGCTCTCGGTCGGTGAGAGAGCCCTCGGTTGGTGTGAGAGGGCCCTCGGTCTGTGTGAGTGAGCCCTTGGTTGGTGTGTGAGAGCCCTCGGTTGGTGTGATAGAGCCCTCGGTCGGTGTGTGATATCCCTCGGTCGGTGTGAGAGAGCCCTCGGTCGGTGTGAGAGGGCCCTCGGTCGGTGTGAGAGAGCCCTCGGTCGGTCTGAGAGGGCCCTCGGTTGGTGTGGGAGGGCCCTCGGTCGGTGTGAGAGAGCCCTCGGTCGGTGAGAGGGGGTAAAGACTTCTTTGCCAGACCTGAGACGATCCTAGGCCGATCTTTGAGGGTCATTGACCCGTATCACTCGTGGCTTGCCCCCCCCACAACAACAAAAAATATTCGGCGACTGCCAGGCCGTGTGCTTGAAGCCGATGGTCGATCCTCCCGGGTGCATAAGGACCCGTTGCACGCCCTGGATACAACTATGAACGTTGTATTATTATATCAAGAATGATTTATTCCCATCACATGATTTTCTCGTAAACAGATAAGGCAGAACTTCATTATTTCAGAAGCACTTTGGATGTTGTGCCCTATGTGTGTGGATGGTTGATACAAATAATCAGGGCCTATTTTAAGGGAAAACCACTGGGGGGGGGGGGGGGGGGGGGGCAAAAAGGCATCCCCATTTTTGGGGGCACCTTTTTGTGGCAAAAGTACCCCATTTTTTCCTCCGCGGATTTGGGCCAGTCACTTGATTTTGGTATTCGAGCTTAAGAAATTCACTTTTCGAATTCACAAAAATTGATTTTGTGGACATTTTTCCGAGAAATAAAAAAATGGGGGGGGGGGGGGGGTAAAACAAAAAAAAAATCACAAATCCGACACAGCCATTTGGAAGAAAATGTAATTTTCTTTCTTTTGCCGTTTTTTATTTGCAATTTGCTTTGAAACTCTATTTTTACGATTTGCCCAACATTTATTGTTTTTCCACCAAAAATGGCATGACATGACGTCATTAAAACGTTATTATCTCCCAAAATACTACATACATTTCATTGAAATTTAGTGAAAAGACTTATAATTGGTGCAGTATAAGGTACTGCAAGTTTCACGTTGATATCTATCACAGTTTTAAAGTTATTGAGAAAATACGGGAGGGGGCAAATTCTCCCCCCCCCCCTCCCAGCGGGGCGCGTGTCACCGGGGCTGCATGAATTGCATCAGGTGTGCTGTTTTGTCTATCATTGAAAGCAAGGGATATATACAAACTTCAAATTCAATCACTTGAGAAAAGAAAAAACTTCCGTTTTCGTGAAGTTTTCTCCTAAGATCATTGTTTTTCACGGTCAGTGCAGGGAACGCGCAGGAGGGGGGGGGATACTTGTATTGCATGCCCCCCCCCCCCCAGATTATTGTGTGGGTGTGTGTGTGTGTGGGGGGGGGGTTGCCCCTGATGTCCGCCCCTGGATCCGCCAGTGGGGGCGGATGCCATCCCCCTTATATTTGTTTTGGAAATAGCGGAAAACGACGCCATTTCGCGCCGCCATTTTTGATACAACTGCTTGCCTATCAATTGCCAAAATCCTGTTAATTTGTTTACCTCGGGTCTCCTCAGGTCACGTCACTAAGTCAAGTCTAGTGATCCCACCTCCAAAAATTGTGAGGTCGTGCCGCCGTAGCACATTGTTTGACCGATCAGTTGAATACTCACAGGATTTAAGCAGGTTACAAACACCTACAATTCTGCTATTTCGGATGATTTTTATATCGGTGACCTAAGGCGAAGTCTATTTTGTGACTTCCCAATTATAAGTCATTGGGGAAACATGAAAATGCATATAAATCCACAGGAAATGGCCAAATTTGCCCAATTTTCCCCAGAGTCCCGCATCTTTTGCAAAATACAAAGATCCAGTGGCGGATCTAGGGTTGGGCAAAATGGGCAATTGCCCCCCCCCCCAAACCACCTGAAATCGGCGCAAGATTGACACATGTCCTGATATAGAAGAAAATCTCAGCAACTTGTATTAAGGAAACCACGCGCCCTGGACGGTGAGGGAGGGGGGTTGAAATCCACCCACCCATCCGGTTTTTCGCAGATAGCGCAAAAATCGCGGCGCTGCACGCCGCCGTTTTTTGCATACCTGTTCGGAAATGAACTACCCGCATTATGTCAAATTCTTGATCTCGGATCATCTCAGGTCAGGTCACCAGACCTGGTCAGGCGATGACCCCACCTCCAAAACGTTTGCGGTAGTACCGCAGCCACAGTTTTAGGCCGATCGGTTTCAATCTCGCAGGATTTGATAAGACGATAGACACCTACAATTTGTTTATCTCGGATTTTTTTATATCGGTGACCTAAGGTCAGGTCAATTTCGTGACCGCCAACACTGTTTTGTCAATAACTATCGACATAATGACGATAGAGAAGTGAAAACAGTACCAATGTGTTTGTCTCGTCGAGACACGTCCCCCAATATGCAACATGATATAATTGGGTCACCACTTGACCTGTGATCAAATTTCTCAGTTGACCTAACCTAGTCAACATTAACATGATTCAAAGCGCCTTGACGAGACAAACATGATGGCGTCAAACGTAATGCTTTATCTTTATTAGGTCAAAAGTTATTTGTGAAAAACAGTTTTGCAAAAAAAATAACATTTTTGACATTTGATGACCTCTGGAGCCTAAACTATTGACCTGAGCTAAAATCTGAGGACACCCTGTCGATCGATTTTTTCAAGAGCTTTCCATTACTTTTCCGTTTGTTCCTAGCTATCATAGTTCATGTGATATCTGGGGATTTCTGGAGCGAAGTCCTAAAACTGTAAAATCTGACCTTTGATCATCTCTGGTGACCTCAATATTGACCTGACCTAAAAAATACCGATATACTTTCCATAGAGCTTGTCTCAACCTATCTAACACCGTTTTTGCTTGTTACGTTGCGTGGTTTTCGAGATCATAGGTGGGGGGAGGGCGTTTCGACGCCCCCCCCCCCTTGAACTCGGCTCCTATGGGACGTACACCAAGCCCGAAAACATCGTTCGAAAGCTTGTCCAAAAGAATTTTGAAGCTATTTCGGCATTTTCTTAACAGGTCAATATTGAGGTCACCAGAGGTCATCAAAGTTCAAATTTTCCATTTTTAGGACTTCACTCTAGAAACCTCCAAATATCACAGGAACTAGGAACATGCTATGCTAGCTAGCTGCTATGCTAGCTAGGAATGCTATGCTAGCTAGGAACAAACGGAAAAAAACAATGGAAAGCTCTTGAAACATTCAATCGACACGGATCGCCACGTGTCCTCAGATTTCAGTTCAGATCAATAGCTTAGGCTCCAGAGCTCATCAAATGTAAACAACTATTTTTTAGCAAAAGAGTTTTCATAAATTACTTTTTACCTGAATATGATAAGGAAATAATTTTGACGTCATCGTGTTTGTCTCGTCAAGGCACTTCGAATCATATTCATGGTGACCAGGTTAGGTCAACTTAGATATTTGACCTCAGGTCAAGGTCAAGTGGTGACCCAATTAGGTCATGCTGGACATTGGGAGACGTGCCTCGACGAGACAAACACATTGGTCGCAGTTTCACTTATCTATCTTTGTTTTGTCGAGAGTTATTGACACAAAAGTGTTGGTGACCTCGGATGACCTCGGCTGACTCTGTAGGGGTTACTGGACGAAAATTGCACCTGGGTCTTCAAGAATGTCCTATGATAACATGATCCAGAAGGAATTGGGCTGATATCGTGCGTATCCTCAGAATAGGAAGCATTTGAATATTTCCCCATTGACTTATAATGGATAGGTCACGAAATTGACCCGACCTTAGGTCACTGATATCAAACATCCGAGATATACGAATTGTAGGTACCTAGGACTTTATAAAATCCTGTAAGTACGATGTCTATCGGCCAAAAACTGTGGCTATGGTGTGACCACAAGCTTTTTTGGAGCTGGGGTCACGTGACTTGGTCTGGTGACCTGACCTGAGATGAACCGAGGTATTTTTTAACATAATGTGGACAATTGATGTTTGAACAGCTATGCTAAAACGGTGGCGCTGCGCGCCGCTGTTTTTCCGCTATTCTTGAAAAACCTGTGGGAGGGGGGGGGGACGTCTAAACGTCCCCCCCCCCGGCACGGCGCAGGTTAAATCAGCTATCAATGCATAAGCAAACCAAATCCGAAGCGTTTTCATAATTGTGTGACACTTTTTGGAATCCCCCCCCCCCAACCACCCGTTCTGGATCCGCCAATGCAAAGATCCATGTGGTATTTGTATCCTGTGACCTCCACGATGTAAAATCTATTCACCCTGAGGTCATTCGTCATTTTTCTTCCATAACTGTTTTTACCGAACCAGTAAGGCGCCGTAGTTGGCGATGAACGAGCGAACGCAAAGGAAATGTATGGTGAATTTCAACTCGATCAGGGAAGTAGTTTCTGAGATACAAATACGTGGTGCACACGTGCGCACGTGCAGAAGCACCCCACCACTGACTTGTGAGAATGTGGCGGCTGAGAGATCCCTAACCACACTCCAAATTTGAACACAATCGGCTCAGCAGTTGCCCCCACCCACTCCAAATTGTGTGGCGACGTTCCTGATCCAACAACACTCCCCTCCCCCCCCCCCCCCCACTCTGCAGCCAAATGGGTGATGTTCAAAGGATATTGAAATTCAAGATATTTCGGAAATAATGTAAAGATACTTATTTTGGCTGGTAAATGCTCAAACTTAGGAATATCATGACATTTTCATTGGATTTGTATACATTTATCACCAGGTAAACATATTTTATTTTACTGGAATACCTATCAAGCGAAAAATGACATGGAAATATTTAAATCAGGGTGGGCAACATTTCTTGACTGGGGGGGCAAAACGGCTCACTGGGGGGGGGGGCATTTGCCCCCCCCCCAGTTAACATGTTAAAATAGGCCCTGCAAATAATAGTAAAACAAGTTCACATCGTTTGAGTAATTTCCCTGTTTCGCCAGGGCGGCTCGAGTCAGATCCTGCCGATGACCATATTTGGTGTGCTCTCGCTGATTGGAGGATTCGTCACTCTGTTTCTACCGGAGACGTTCGGCCAGAACCTCCCCGACACCATCGAGGAAACAGAGAACTTTGGAAAGTGAGTTTTATCCCCGCAGATGTGGTGGCATGCCGGACAGAAATGGCGACACTACCGGTACCTGGTGTCGAGTAGGAAACTATTCAAACGCAGTCAGAATAGATGTCGCCCCAATCGCTGCTCACAAAGTGCCGGGACTTGCGTGGTTTTTAATCTTTCATAACTCATGATTGATGTTCCAAGCATGCACTTGCTTCATTTTAGACAATCTCAAGTGATTATTGGCATTATTGGCCTTGCTAATTGCATCATATTTTGTTTTGCAGGCCTTCTGGGAAGCATAACACATCGATTGTTTGGCGTTATGCTGTTTAGTTACTGTGTTTGTCTCACTGACAGCCATTCTATTCGGCAGAGACCAGTCGCTCTGTTTCATCCCATGTTTGGTGCGACGCCAAGGCCGTAAGGTGGCACCCTCTCCCCGGTCTGCCAGCCTGACCTGAAGCCTGTTGGAGCCTCCTACTGCCACTCGGGAAGTTTAAAAGAAAAAGAAAAACTCAACAACAAACAAAAACGTTAGACGCAAGACGTACGCGGGACGAACTAGAGACGAAACTGGTGCCGACTCTGGCAGAATTCGGGACGCGAACTTGAGATGAGCTCTGGACGATCTCGGCTGCCGAACTCGAGAGGAACTCGGAACTGACTCGAAGGTTGGATACGAACTTACGACCAGCTAGAGGTGGACGTGAGACGGACCTGGGACGAACGTGATTGTCGGCCATTTGTGATAGTTTTAGATGACGAGACCAGCGGCGTAGGCTTGTATTGTCGCTATTAACACTGCTCCCTGCGACTGTTGTCAGGACTCATGCAGCCTTGCGCAGCTGACATATTCGGAGAGGTTGGCCGCTCCGCCATACCTGCATCATTGCACGTTTCGATCGAGACCACATAGTGGCAGTACATGTGTCGATATTATCGCCAGGAGCTGCGTGCCGGCTGAAGCGTGCAGATTGGTCTGGTGTCGCGCCGCGCTGGGTACTGGAAAAAGCGCTGTGCTGGCCTAGAAACGCATTACCATAGCGTGCTGTACCTAATGGGTTACCATAGCGATACCTACCATGCTGCGCAGGCCTAGCCAGGGCAGTCGGCCTAGGGAAGCTTGTAGGAGCCATTCATGCTTTCTCAGTGTCGCGGATGCGTGTCATTCTCGTTGATAAGTGTAAGTCTATGACAAGGTCATACCTGATTATTCATATTGTAGTCCTTTATGAAAGTGGTTATAACCTGTAGTTTTCTGTAGACATGGAAGTGATGGATGTAATGCATCTTGCAAGCGACTACCATACCTAACCCAGTGGCCTAAACTGTTTACGGGTAAGTTTACCTACAGCTATAGTTAAATAATTAATTGGCAAGTGAATGGCTTTAATGACGTGTTTGTGGCCATAGTTGACGTCTATCGTATATCTAGACCTTGTAGGTAGGTATACCTTGTGTACAACTTACAAGGGTGTTAACTCATTAACAATGCAAAGCGCTTGCTTTCTGATTGCTACATTTTCTTCCACTTTAAGCCGAGTGTGAACGTGACGATGACTGTTGAGATGTGACTCTGAAATGTATTGTTCACGTTAACCCTCGCCAGTGCAGGGGGGGGGGGGGGGGGGCGGAGCCACCCCCTCGTCTTTTTTTCTCGGGAATAATTCGCGTAAATATCTACTGATTGCGATGAAACTTTCAGTACCCTACTTGTGAACAATTTGGCACATACTGAAATTTTTAAGTTGTAGGTCACATGACCCGTGACCTTTGCCCTGTTTCTCAAGGTCATGTCAGGCGCAACTGGCGTCCGTAGTATTGATCTTTGTAACTTGTGCAGTTTCATAGTGTTTGCTGTTCAGGAGCATATGCACAGGTGTTTCCCGATGACAGTTGTGGTTTCCCTTGATATTGTGACCTCGATTGACCATTTCAGAGTTCAACCGAGGTCACCGACCTCCGATGACCTCATATTACTTTTTTGGCTTCTGGCAGTTTCTAGGACATTTTGTGACGCTGATTTCAAACACTATTTACCGTGATTTCAAATATGGGATCCATTTTACATAATTATATGTTCCTCTGGGGTCATGCGCTTCCACAGGTCAACCGAGGTCACTGACCTCAAATGACCTGACATGACCTTTTTGGAATGTGGCAGTTTCTAGGACATTTTACGACGCTGATTTCAAATTTGGCACCCATTTAGCATAATTATATGCTCATTCGCGATTCTAGCTCGATTAAATTAAATTTATACGCATTTACAATTTGGTTGAATGTTTGGTTATTTACATGACCTCAGAGGTCACCTAATGACCTATGACCTTAAAATCAGATATCAATGGCTTCCTCTCGTGACAAGCAACAAGCTCGTTTTTGAATCGAAGCTCTAGCCCAATTAGGGGCGAAACGCTAGGGGGTCGTACCAACCAACCCCCCCCCCCCCCCCCCTGCACGGTCACGCACTGATCGGACGCTGCACGGGCGAGGGTTAAACCTCGGATTAGTAGGAATCGCTGCAAATGTGATGCCTGCGTTTTAACAGGCTGCGACGCAATGCGCTATTTGAACTGAGGGAACCAACTAATGACGGGTAGACAGTGGAAAGAATGTTTCCTTCCACGTTAGTTTTACCAGTTCGTACTGTGTGCGCCTGGTAAATGTGAAACGCACAATACAAACGATATTTTGAAATGTGTTTCCACAAGTTCATCGCTTCGACGAGCTTCAGAATATGATCTGCATCCAATACTAGCCGAGCCGCCGCGGTGATCAAGATTCCGAAGCTACTCTGGACATGCGAGGTCATATTATCCAAGGGCCTAGGACCGGAGAGGCAAGGGGCCCATGACCCCTTGTTGGAAGGCAGCCGATGTTCGATGTTGGTCAGGGCAGCTGGTCAGACAGGTCAGACGAATGTCGTCTCAGGCTAGCTGAAGACCCTCTCAGATGAGGCGACGTCCTTAACATGTTACACGATCCACTGAGGTTATATGGGAGTTATCGAGATAGACGAGGGCCCTCTCAGGTCGGAATAGGGGCTTTCCAGGTCATAATAAAGGCTATCAGGCTAGATATCAGATTAGGCCCTGATAGACTAAATGAGGGCTCTCTTAGGCTAGATCATGGCCCTGTTAGGCTGGATAAGGGCCGTGTTAGGTTGGATGAGGGTTGTTAGGCAGGATGAGGGCCGTGTTAGGCTAGATGAGGGCCCTGTTGGGCTGGATGAGGGCCGTATTATGTTGGATGAGGGCCGTGTTAGGCTAGATGAGGGCCCTGTTGGGCTGGATGAGGGCCGTATTATGTTGGATGAGGGCCGTGTTAGGCTGGATGAGGGCCGTGTTTGGCTTGATGAGGGCCGTATTATCTTGGATGAGGGCCGTGTTAGGCTGGATGAGGGTTATGTTAGGCTAGATGAGGGCCGTGTTGGGCTGGATGAGGGCCGTGTTAGGCTGGATGAGGGCCGTGTTAGGCTAGATGAGGGCCGTATTATGTTGGATGAGGGCCGTGTTAGGCTGGATGAGGGTTATGTAAGGCTAGATGAGGGCCGTGTTGGGCTGGATGAGGGCCGTGTTAGGCTGGATGAGGGCCGTGTTAGGCTAGATGAGGGCCGTGTTGGGCTGGATGAGGGCCGTGTTAGGCTGGATGAGGGCCGTGTTAGGCTGGATGAGGGCCGTGTTAGGCTAGATGAGGGCCCTGTTGGGCTGGATGAGGGCCGTATTATGTTGGATGAGGGCCGTGTTAGGCTGGATGAGGGCCGTGTTTGGCTTGATGAGGGCCGTATTATGTTGGATGAGGGCCGTGTGAGGCTGGATGAGGGTTATGTTAGGCTAGATGAGGGCCGTGTTGGGCTGGATGAGGGCCGTGTTAGGCTGGATGAGGGCCGTGTTAGGCTGGATGAGGGCCGTGTTAGGCTGGATGAGAGCCGTGTTAGGCTGGATGAGGGCCGTGTTAGGTTGGATGAGGGCCGCGTTAGGCTTGATGAGGGCCGTGTTAGGTTGGATGAGGGCCGCGTTAGGCTTGATGAGGGCCGTATTAGGTTGGATGAGGGCTGTGTTATGCTTGATGAGGGCCGTATTGGGTTGGATGAGGGCCGTGTTAGGCTGGATGAGGGTCCTCTCCATAGTAGACGTTGGCCCTCTCGTATCAGGGCAGATCTCTCAGATCAGACGAGGGCCCTTTCAGGTCACACGAGGGCCTTACAGGCCGAGGGACCTCTCAGCCAAGGACACTCTCAGGTAAGCTGAGGGCTCCCACAGGCTAGATGAGGACCCTGTCAAATATGCCGAGGGATCTTTGAGCTGGGTCAAGGACTCTGGCAGGTCGACAGTGTCGCAAAATCACATTTTTGCTTGGGTGTCAGATTGGAAAATTCGAGCCAAAAAAGACCATGAGGGGACAAATATGAAGAAAATGGTAGAATATTGATTTCTGTTTTGAATATGAAAAGCAGTAGTTTTCGTTGAAATCATGTATTTTGAGTCAATATTTGTCAAAATCAATATCACAATAATTCATAATGGGGAATGTAAAATTAACTCCCAAAATGGAGAGTGAGAGTGGAAAATTATTCACATTTGGATGTCATTTCCCACCCAAACCGACACATTTTGGGACAATGACGAAGGCCCTCCCAGGCCTGCCTAAGACCCTCCCAGGCCTGCCTAAGAACCTTCCAGGCCTGCCAAGACCCTCCCAGGCCTGCCTAAGACACTCTCAGAAAGATAGGCCATCGCAGCATAGAGAAGGACTTCTTTGCTGGTTGAGGCGTTCTTAGGCCAGCCAATGACCTTTTCATGACTAAGGTCTTTTCCTGTCCGGATGAGAGCCCCCTTTCATATCAGCAGATAACTCTCTCGAACTTTGAGAGCCCTCCCAGGATAGACAAGTACTCCAAGGTAGACTCTCCAAGTGAGCTCGTGACCGCTGATAACCTGAACAAATGATGCTGCACAGTCCAAACCGAAATTATAGTCCCTATGCCACGGAACCCTTCCCGGCATGGGAGGCATCCTAAGTCGAACTGTCCCCCTCCTGGACAGTTCGACTTAGGATACGCTTCTGATCGCACCACTCCCTATTGCAGTTTACCTTCCCATCTGTCGATAATCTACACACGAACATTTGAGATGCTGCTCACTGATCACTATTTGCCGCTCTCCTGCGAAATGTTATAACCAGCTCCACCTCGTCCCATGCCATAACACCAGACGAGACAGCTGGTCCTATCCCATTGACCTGATGACATTGGAGCTAAGGATACAAAGACATAGGTCATATCGCACCCTACAGAGTATCGCACCCCACCGCGGCTACATATCGCACCCTACACCCGACAACAACAAACTGGCGAGAGGGAGAAAGAGAATGTATTGATTGTCCAACGGTTCCACTCACAGTGCCTCACACTAGTGCCTTTCAGCGCAGTGAGTTGGTCTTGGGACCGCGCGACACAAGGTGCTACAGTCCTACACGGAACCGGAGCTACAGTGCTACACGCAGACGGAGCTACAGTGCTACACGGAGATGGAGCTACAGTGCTACACGGAACCGGAGCTACAGTGCTACACGTAGATGGAGCTACAGTGCTACACGGAGATGGAGCTACAGTGCTACACGGAGCCGGAGCTACAGTGCTACACGTAGATGGAGCTACAGTGCTACACGCAGACGGAGCTACAGTGCTACACGCAGACGGAGCTACAGTGCTACACGTAGATGGAGCTACAGTGCTACACGGAGCCGGAGCTACAGTGCTACACGTAGATGGAGCTACAGTGCTACACGCAGACGGAGCTACAGTGCTACACGGAGACAGAGGCGGGGCCAGCCCACCCACCGCCACACACACACACACACACCACGCACAACACCTACAGCACACACAACTGATCCCGCAGTGACAGCAACAGCCTAAGGAATAGGGTCGGAGAAAAGCTCCGAGCAAGCCAGTGTATAGTAAATCGTGGAAAGCAAACATGAGCAAAATCGTAATAGGTGGAAAGCAAATCTGGAGATAAATCGTGCACGGTCAGAGAGTCATATAAATCATCGTGACGCATCGGCCAGTGTACATGATAGAAAACGTGTAAGGTGCTATCCGAAAACGGTCAAGCCCTGTTTAGTTTGATCAACAACGCAGTGAGCGCTTGCGACTTGCTCATGCCATCGTGGAGATGTGTATAAATTAGCGAAAGCACGTACAAATAAAGCACGATCGCGCTCAACAAAGTTAACAAATTTGGTCATTGATGCAATCAACATAAACCTGAATATCTACCCAATAGGTGCGACTAGTTTTGGTCATTAAACGACATATCGCAGTTTAGATCACTGTGCACATTATGCAGCGTTTGCACTTACATTTTGAAGATCCAGACACGCCAATAAACAACGAGGGATCAATATCCTAAGCCAAATCACGAACAAGACTTATACGAATTAACGCAGACACGGCTGAGCTTTAACCGGCACCTTTGTCTTTTTATGCGCGGTGCCAGCGATAATTATGCTCCGGTCCGCTCTTTCTCGGTCACAGTTCGGCAGCGTACAATATAGAGTAACAGCTGGCAGAGAGAGCCTCATAACCCTACCCTGCACATCGAACAACCTCAGCCTACCCTACACCCGAGACTCCCTCTCGTCACCGCCGCCGGCACCGTCGTCCACCGTCGACCCACAGTCCTGGCATGAACGAGCCTCTCCCGGAGGGGATGGAAGGGGACACCAGCTATTTGGGAGAGGCCCATCCCACCAACCCTCGAACGAGCCTAACTCCACGCCCTTCTGGTAGAGCCTCATCCCACCTTTCAACTCAGCCTCGCCCCAAGACTCCATAGACCCTGGACCACACTCCCTCCAACACTGGACCAGAGCCCCTCCAACCCTGGGCGAGACTCCCTCCCTCCCTGTACAATCGGGAGTCCCCCTCATCCTGCCCTTCCCAGGCGTAGATCACCCGCATGGTGTTGGCCCCTCATCCTACCCTTCCTAGGCGTAGATCACCCGCATGGTGTTGGTGAAGCCCGATCCCGACTGCCATCCTGTGATGATGATGACCGGGTCTCCGGCCTTGATGAACTTCTGCTCCTTGCCGAAGCTGACGGCGTTCTGCACGCGCGCCTCGACGTCCTGAAGCCAGTCAGGGACGTGCTCGGCGGTGTGGACCAGAGGGAAGATGCCGCGGAACAGGTGGCACTGGCGCGCCACCTCAGCGAAGCGCGTCACCGCCACGATCGGGCACGCCGGCCGGTACCTGGCGGAACGATATGATGGTGGTGATGATAATGATAATGATAATGATAATGATGATGATGATGATGATGATGATGATGATGATGATGATGATGATGATGATGATGATGATGATGATGATGATGATGATGATGATGATGATGATGATGATGATGATGATGATGATGATGATGATGATGATGATGATGATGATGATGATGATGATGATGATGATGATGGTGATGCTATGATGATGATATGATGATGATTGGTGTTTAAGGGCGCTCCGACAACGAAGGTCACATGGCGCCCACGGAACGACACAACAGACACAACGCACACACACATACAGACACATACAGACACAACGCTAGTACACGGATCACAACATACAGACACGGACTGACCCACATACCTGCCGTCAAAATGGCAGCAGTCGGGTCAGTACTAGGTGGAGGGACACATATACATCCGGAATGTTGGAATACAAATTGGGTACAGAACACACTGAGAGCAAATAGTGATAGGAAGATTGATTCTCAAAACAGGCGCACCAAAAGCTGATCTGAAGGATTGCCTACCTATTATGCTGGTATGTATGCATAGTGACCTCCTGATCCAGTTTCTTATCAGAATATCAACATTAATCGTACAGCAATTGTGCATTAATAGTAGCAAACTTGTACAGGCATTTATAACTATAATATGATGCAGTTACGCCAGTACGATGAGCGCAGTATCACTCACAAGTCACACCACAAGCAAACACAACAACCTCAGAGCTGATCCCGTCGCATGTACCCAGTCGTCATCAGACATGTGCATGGATCACAAAAATGGATCCCGGGATCTGATCCCAGTGATCTGGATCCGGGATCCATTGAGATTATAGATCCACCCTCTCAGTTTTACCGTGGGATCTATTGAGATCATAGATCCAACCTTATATTTGTGCCGTTGGATCACAAGAGATCATGGATCCAACCTTATATTTTTGCCGTGGGATCCAAGGGATCAAAGATCTAACATTGTATTTTTACAGTGGGATCCAATGGGATCATGGATCTAGACCAACACAACACCCCGTGGGATCCAGCAGATCCTGGATATATTAATAAATGGCAGCTGTACAAACAAAACATTCAAACAATATCAGAGGAAAGTTAAAAGCTGAAACAGCTTCAAAATGTAATATGCAAAAATAATATACAGCATCAAATTCATACCAATACCAATTACCAATACACAATTCATGGTGCCAGTATGAAGCATCAAATACTTACAGCAACCAAAACGTACCTCCTCCAATCAAATATTCTAAAAATCTGAAACCAGTGAACACGGAAGACTTTTAAATCCAAACCCAATCTCGGAAGGTTTCAACCTTCAATCAAGGCCGTATAATCAGTATAAATGGAATCATGGATAACTGGTTACAATGTTGTTTTTGCTGGATTAGGGCGCGTAGAACTGGTTACGATGTCAGAAGTTCAATGTCGAATGATTTCAATGTCAGTCATCATATGCACATCTGATCCCAAACACTTTGGTTTCGTCCTATGACGTCATGCCTTTTGGTCAATTGGAGTGCGGGAGCAAATGTATTAGTGTATAAGGATGTTCGACGTTCTCTGGTATGCTATACGACATATCGTCAAATTATTTTCAATATCAACCATGAACCAGGCCACCATACCCAAAAGTGAACAAGAATAAATGAATGTAAAGGCACCGGCTAAAGAGAACGCAAGCGTAATTTATTATCTTACGCCATCAACTAGTGATTCTTTGTAGGTACTTTGTAGTTTGTACCTATGACGTCAGTAATTCTACTTTGTGCCCGGCGATGAAGCTTTTCGAAATAATTTGGGACTGATTTCCAAGGTTGCACATAAAATCAAACGCACCAGGTGGCAGCAGCCAGCAGGTACTATGTTGAACGTTTCTGCTTTAACACAATGACGTAATAAGATAGACGCAGTCGTCACTCGTCATAATAATTAATAAGTGTCGTAGTAATGGAAGAAAGCACTCGCCAGTCGCCAGTCGCCACTCACTAATCAGTGAATGTTTGGGCAAAATTGAATGAATGAATTAAAAATCGAGTCAAGTCATTAGTTGTCAGTACTAAGTCGAGTCAAGAATTCAAGGTATTCACCTCGATACTGTATAACAATAATAACATACATTATTGATGATGTACTTTACATGAAAGTAGTGTTTCATATATTTAGCTTGCTATGCCGGATATAGGTATGCCCCCGGTCACCGGTGACGTCATGGCAGATACCTGCGCAGCAGGGACGGTTCTACATTATATTTATGACCTTGGGTCGTATGTAGGAGGTAGTCATCCGGCGAATTGACCGAACCCAACCAAGGGGTGGTGAGTACTGAGTACTGAGTGGTGACTGGTGACGTCACTCATCCACATAATCCCTTGCCGTTGCCACTAGGCAGTAGGAACTAGGAACTATACAAATAAATAATAACTCGCAAGTCGCAATTTATATATATATATATATATATACATAT